>VZRH01007637.1:742044-758263 GCA_013397555.1 Urocynchramus pylzowi
CAGCAGCGGCAGCGCAGCCGAGCCGCCGCGCCCCGCTCCGCCCCGGCCGAGGGCACCCGCCCAGCGGAGAGCGAGCCAAAACCTGGGCGGGATTCCCAGCCGGACAGGGATTTAACCGGTTTGCTGCCGTGCGGGCAGGGAGGGGGAGGCTCGGGAGCAGGAGAAGCTGCTGGATGACAGCTCGCTCCTCCCTGTGCTGGGTGGTTTCTATCTGATAAGGTTTAGGAGTTTTTCCGTTCGCCCAGGGAGGATTTGATCTCCCCGTAATTTTTTAGCCCCTCTGGGAACAGTCTTGGCTTGGAGGATCAAGTCAGTTTCCCCTCTTTGGGAGGGGAGTCCCAAAGATACCCGACTCGTCTGCATTTCCTGGAGCCAAGCGGCTGTGTGGGAAAAAGAAGCAATAAATGTCGCGGGCTGTGCCCAGCGGAGTTCGCTCGCCACCGGCAGAGCACGGGTGTGCCTGTGCTGTGCAAAGTGCCGCGGCTGCGAGCAGCGCTGTCTGGCACCCCTGCTTTCTGCGGCCTTGCACTCCGTGTTGAGGGAAACTCCCAAAGAATTTCTTGATCACCAGCCCCACTAGGGGTCTGTCCTTAAAAAAAACCCTCCACGACTTCCAAAAGTCTGTCAGAAAAGCTATCCAAGCTATCCGGTTTAGATACTGCCTGTAGGATTGTGAAAAACCTGTTGGGAAGAATCTGGGATGTTTTCTCACTTCCCAGCAGGATGAACTGTTCCCAAGCCACCCTGGGCAGATGCTGAGCTAGAAAATATGATGGAGCTAGATGCACCCAGACTCGATTTTCCTGGCATTGTTGCTCAGGCCACTGGCTTTATTTCTTTCAATCTTCAGGATCTCAGGGCTCCCCTGGAAGTACCCAAGCCACTTGTGCCAGAGCCTGGCACCCTTGGAGGGAGCTGCTGTGCTGTGCATCCACAGTGTCCTGGGGGGTGCTGGACATACTCCACAGTGTCCTGGGGCTCTTTGCTGAAGGGTTTTGAAGCCTCAAAAATGCTCAGTCCTCATGAACTCCTTGTCTTCTTGCTCTGAGAATATGCAGCTGCCTGTTGCCTGCGTCAAGGAAATCACATGCAAGAACAGCAGTTTTCCCAGCATTGTTTTTTCCTTTAACTTCTTTTTTTCCTTCCTCCTCCCTGCCCTTTTTCAGATTATGGGGCTCAGAGAGTTATACAAGATTGCAAACTCCCAAGGGCACTGCAGCTGGCTCCAAGAGAGAATTGGGTTGGCAGGAGTGCCCTTCCCATGAATCAGGAGGATGTAATCAGCTCAAGGCTGGCAGATGCCTGTGATCCCTATCTCCCCTTTCCTTCTTTATCATCCTGGAAGCCCCAGTCTGATCTCACTCCAAGGCAGCACAATGCCAAAACGGGGCTGTTCCCTGGCAGGTTGTAAAACCATGTGCACTGAGGTCTTTCAAGATGAGAACAAGAAAGGTGGGGGACTTTGGAGAATTAGAAATTAAAACTAGTTCTTGAGGGAGACAAAATTACTTCTCCAGCCTTCTTCCCCCTAATTTAAGTCCTACTTAAAATCTCTCATGCAGGAACAATTTTCAACTTCTGCAGTTCGGTTTGTGAAAGGGAAGAAAACAAAGTAGGAGAGTGATGGCTGGAGCACCTGCACCTCCAGAAGCTGCTGCTGGAGACTCTCGTTCTCCCCTTTCCTGGAGAAGTGTGTGGGGGTGAATAAGTGGGGTTGAAGCATCAGTCAGGGCAGTGGTAAGGCTTGGGACTCTGCTGGGGCCAGCCAGGTCCAGGAGGATGACTCAGGGCACAGGAAATCCCAAAATGCAGCAGGTCCAGCTGTGCCCCAGCTGCCAGCAGAGATGGGCCAGTGGAGGACCCAGGGCAGAGGACGGGGAGCTCTGGCGTGTGCAGGGGGTGGCTGGTGATGCCCTGCCCAGGGCCATGTGCCTGGGACTGGCTAAGTGGGGTAAAATGGGTCTGGTCTTGTTCCCCATGGCCTGGGGTGGCGGCCAGCTGCTGGCCTGTGGGCCAAGTGACGCCCTGATGTCCCTTTGGGACACTGGTGTCTCCTTGCCAGCTGAGCGCTCTTCTGCTGTTAAGTCCACAGGGCTGCCCACATGCTACTGCAAATGGGGCTTGAATCTTGGAGTGCTGGAATTGAGGACTGATCCTACTCCTGCTGCTCCTCCACTGCCTGGCAGGGCTGGAGCCTGTGGCTAAGGGAGGATGAAAGGATCTGCTGGGTCTGTGAAGGCTTCTTTCCCCATTGCTCATATACCTCCCTGTGTCCACAGAGCTGCCACCACACCCTGGAGATGCTGGAACCCTGCAGTTACCAAAGGAGGGGCATAAAGTTGTCATCTTGTGTCTGTGACAAATCACAAATGGTCAGCCAGACTGGCTGGGGCTGAAGGACCAGCTAGTTCCTGTTCACCTGACACCAGAGCAGTGCTAAGAGCATGGTAAACACACAGTGCTGTTTTCCTTAGCACTGTCTCCTGGTGTCTGGAATGCTGTGGCTCCTTTAGCCAGGGGTTATGTTGGAGTGACTAATAGCTGTGTGCTCACACAAACATTTCTTGTGTGAAGCAATCTGATTCTGGCATTCCCAGCATCCTGGAGGAGGGAGATCCATGGTTTATGCCTGTGTTGTAGGGAAGCAGCATCTCCTGTTGGCCTCCCACAGCTGATTTCATTTACTCTTCTTATTTCCAAGGAGGAAATAAGAAATTGTTTGCTATTCACCCTGGAAATTTACACTTCTGTTCTTCCATTTCACCCTGCTGCTTTTAGACTGTTTCCCAGAAATTAACAACCTGTTCCTGCCTCCACTTGTCAGTCACCTGCTTCCTGGGATCTGGCTCTCTGGAAGAAGATCCAAGCTACATTCACAACAGCCAGCAGTCCTTCTTGCTTCGTTTCTCCTCTCCTTGTTGGTTCCTGACTCTCGAGTGGAGTTAGTCAACACGATCTGCAAGAAGGTGAAGCAGCTGCACTCAGAGCTGTTTAACCCCTGCAACAAGGTTGTTCAGCAGCTTGGGCAGGAGGCAGTGCCACGTGGGGGTGATTTCTTTTGTCCCTTCCAGAAAACTGCATGTTTCAACCAAGTTGTTCACTCTGTGATGTTTTCACTGTTCACTTTGTAGTCACAAGGGTGTTTGTCCTCCTCACTGCCCGTTCCCCAGAGCTCTGTCAGTGCGAGGGCCGGTTGCTCCCAAATCTCCTTCAAGCTGGAGTGTGTGAGTTACCACAATCAGTTGGAGCACATGGTTTGTTGCCAGCTTTGTGGACTCTGTTCTGAAGCAGATTAGGAAGTGCTCACACATTTTCTCCACCAGCAGAGTGGAGGAGGAGCTGCCCTGGGAGAGGACCATGACTTGCACGTGCAACTTTCGTTTGCACAACCTCTCTTGCTCCTTGTTTACATAACAGCTGTTGCAAGGTAGCTCGAAGGAAAAGCTGAAGAGATCCTAACAGAAAGATCCCCAGGGTGGGAAGGAGCTCCTGGGAGATCCCTGATATTGCTGAAGGCACCTTAAGCAACAGCCTCTGAAAAGCTCCTTTCTATATAAATGAGGGAGTAGGGACTTATTTCTAACAGTGTCTGTGTTATAGGGATTTATTAAATAAATAAGAAAAAAAAGGAATAAATTTTAAGTGAGTAAAATTACTTCTGTAGTTGTTTTACTCCTGTAGTTGTTTCACACAGCTCAATGAGGATAATTTTATTGGCAATCATGAGTGATTACAGTATTATCTGCCATCAAAAAAGTTATTTTTTGAACGCTAAAGGAATTAATGATACATAAAACTGTGCTTAGATTGAGTGCATTCATCAGCAGAAATGCCTCGTGCTGGCACTGCTGCACTGTAATTACTGTGTCTGCTCAGAGGAGGAGAGCAGGGGATGGGGGTGTTGTGTGTACTGCCACAGATTTACATACACTTACACACTGAGCAGCTTGGGCAGGGGGGAGCAGAGCCAGGGCAGCAAAGCTGTGAGCAGGGAGACAAGTTTCACACATCATTTTTCTTTGTTGTGCATTACAGAGCGAAGAGTGGGGGTAATCTCTGTTTAAAACTTTATAGGGTGAAGCCAGTGCTGAGAAGATGATTGAATGCTCCTCAGAATATCAAGGGATGGGTCCAGTCTTTTTAGGATGCTGCTTCATGGTGTGATCAATTGATAAAACCAGTCCTGGGGTCACAGGCAGTCATTGCCCAGCCCTGGGAGACTGATGGGGATGGTGGCAAGGGTAGAGGTGTTGTCCCCAAGGGACAAATGCTCATGTCATGTGCTTTGGGGCAGCCCATTGTGCTGCTGTTTTGTGGGGCTGCGAGCATGGGCACGTCTCAGCAGGGGTGGGGTGAAGAAATGCAGAAGAAATTCTCCCCAGCTTGCTCCCCACCCTGTGGCCCTTCAAGGGAGACATGATACTGGGCAGAATGTTTACCAGCTGGGGTATTGTAGGAAAAGCTGTTGCAGGGACTGTGGGCATGCAGAGTACCAGGATGCTTTCCATGATACAAAGGCTTTGGAAGGGCTTTTAAAAGAAGTGTGATGGTTCCAGTCCCTTTACAGAGCCCATGGGCCCCCTGCAATGATGGACCCATGCTCTGCTCAAGCAGGGAATATAAAACCTCCCGTGGTCTCCATCTCTTTGTGCACAGCTGCCTTCTGAGCTCAACCTTGACCTAAATGAACAACGGGCAAAGAGCGTTTTCGGTGCAGGGGGAGCACCAGGTGAGCACTCCCAGCAGCACCGAGGAGAAATCGCTGCTGGATGCCTTTGGCCTTTCGGGTGTAGCCACCAGAGAGCAGGATTGAGCTGCTGGCCTGGCAGGAATCTTGTATACAGAGGCTCCTGCACCCTAAACCCTGTGGTATGTGTTCTGAACTGGGAGTACTGTACGAGCAGAAAGCCCTTTTTGGGCTATTTGGGTGATGAGGCAGCCTGAGCTTTTGTGGGGAGCAGCACTTTGATTTCAGGTGGTTTTAAGTGCTCTTATAAAGTGCTGGAAGTTCTGCTGTTGATCCATTTTGACCACGTTGTTTTTGCTATGGAGAGCATCCCAACAGAACTTGATCCTGCAAATTGTCAGCTTTGCTGCTGCCAGGATTTGTTGCTGTGGCCAGGACCGTGCCTCAAGTCTGGAAGGCTGCCTGTCCTTTCGATGAGAACCATGGAATCATTTGGGTTGGAAAGGACCTCTGGTGTCACTGACTCCAAGCTTTAACCCAGCACTGCCAAGTACCCCACTAAACCACGTCCCTGAGTGCCACATCTGTACATCTCTTAAGGGCCTCCAGTTTTTGTGACACAGCCACTTCCCCAGGCAGCCATTGGAATGAACTGAATGAGCAAGGGCATCTCCACCCTCTCTGAATGCACATTGCAGAGAAGGGGAAGCACTTGATATTATTTGTGTTTGAAGGCCCATGGCCCAGGTTTTGAGACTAACAGGGGCTGCCCCAAGTTTAAACCTGATTGTCTTCCCCAGAAGTGATGTTATTCTGTAGTGTGGAGTCTGGATTCAAATGGGGTCCTGAGTCATAGCAGGGTCCTGAGCCCTGACTGGGCTGAATCCAAACCTCCTTGGACACTGGCATTGTGGCTTTGCTTGCCTGGCATAAAAAGTACACACACACACTGAGGTTTCCTTTTTTTCCTTTTTCCTTTTCCTTTTCCTTTTCCTTTTCCTTTTCCTTTTCCTTTTCCTTTTCCTTTTCCTTTTCCTTTTCCTTTTCCTTTTCCTTTTCCTTTTCCTTTTCCTTTTCCTTTTCTTTTCCTTTTCCTTTTCTGTTTCCTTCTTCCTCTTTCTTTCCCTTTCCCTCTTTCTCTTTCTTTTTCTCTCCTTTTCGAGATCCCTGCTTTCTGAAGAGGCCAGGAGAGGGAGACAGGCAGCCGGTTACAGCACAGCCCAGATTTCCAGCTCTCCCTGTTTGCCCTGGGATGGAAGCTAGCACACTTTAGATATACACACTGATTTTCCCGGGGAGAATGTTTCATCTGTGCAGGCCCCCCAGCTGACCTGCAATTTACATTTACACCAGCAAGGTAGGCACAGGGCAGGAGGGGAAGCTGAGGCACGGGGCAGGACCATGCCTGGAGGGATTTGGTTGGTGGCATCTTTCTGCTGACCTCCTGGACCCTGTTGCAGCTTGGGATTGCTCTGTGCTGATCAGTGCAAACATCCCTGTGGTCTGAGGTGGGTCCTCAGGTGGTCTGTGCGGGTCCATTGAGCATCACCACTCAGAGATGTCCCCTCTGCAGGGACACACAGTGCACAACAGGAGTGCACCCCCTGCCCCATCCATGCCGAGTCTCTGCAGGGTCTGTACACCCAGCAGCTGGTCCCTGGTTCAGCCCCCTGGTGGAGCAGTGGTGGGGAGCTCTGCCCGTGCCAAGCTGGTTTTGGTGAGTTCAGCCCATCACTGTGGAGGCTTGAGGGGCAGAAATGTGCAGGGCAGGGGTGGGGAGGCCCTTGGTGACTCCTGTCATCTTCCCAGAGCCATTGGAAAGCCACAAAGCATCATGGCCCGTGGGCACAGCAAACACCTCAGTGGACTGATCAGCCCCTCCCATTGCCTGCATCTTCTCTTCCCCTCTCATCCCTCCTGGGTCAGCACCACCAAAGGGCTGGTGAGATCACCCCTGTGCTGAAAATAAATAAATAAATAAATAAATAAATAAATAAATAACCAAATAAAAATGCTGACGTGGAGAAGTCAATCAGCTTTGTGTGGCCTTGTAATATCTCATTTTATCCGCGCCACGCTTTATTAAATTCTCATAAACCTGTCAATGAGGACAGATACCATTTCAGTTTACCCCATTAGTTCTACACAATGACATCGGGGGAGAGAAAGACGGGGAGGTGGTGGGGAGCCACTCGGCGTGGAGAAAAGAGGAATGAATTTAAAGAAAGGAAAAAAAAAAGAGAGAAAACCAGAGCCAAAACTCGCCTTCGTGACAATAATGTAATAACAGCAGCGCTCAGGGAAAGTAATTGAATTAAGTGGCTTTTGTTAATGGTTTTAAGATTTAGAAATGTAAATAATAGGTAGGACTCCTTAGTGGGACTCTAGTTTAGGTAACTGCATCCCTGAGAATAAGAAATGCTATGCTGTTAAATGTGATGTCAGATAGTTTTGTTACTCCTGCGGTTTCATGCCTGCAAAGCATATTTTGCAGTTTTAAAGCCGGGTGTGTTTATCATCTTTCCTTTCTAACTTCAGACGGAGCTTAATTCAGGAGTATTTGCATGAACCCTTCTTAGCCAGTCCCTATCAGTTATTTGCACCGCCAGGAATAAAGTATTATTTCTCCCGAGCTGCTTTGGAGAAGTTCCTGACTGCAGGGTGAGTCTGCTCCGAAGCCTCCTGTCTATTTACATGTTCATTAAAGGCAGCAGCAGCGCTGCTCTCTGCAGCAGGGCCGGACTCAGCCCCTGGAGTAAAGTGCTGGCAGCAGGGACAGCTCTTACACCGGGCTTAGGCCAGTGGGATGGAGAATCCAGCCCACAGGTAGGATGAGCCAGGCGATTTAGAAATGACTTTCATGGGAACTCGTTCTGCTTAAAATATTATTGGATTTTCATTTAGGAACCTATCAAAGTGCAAGAATAAAGTCTGAGCTGCCTAACCCACATAGGTCTAAACAAACAGTCCTCCCTTCTGCTCCGGGATCTGTCGGCTCGCGGATTGGAAAAGGTCCTTCGGTAAGGCATGGGCTGAGTCTCAGGGAAACCTACTGTGCCAGGCAGAATAGGGGGCTTTGCATTTATTCAGGCTGAAAATCTTCCCCTTTGCAGGATGAAGGCTCTCCCTGGTCTGTGCCACAGGGATGCTCCATCCCCACTTGTCCCCTTAACTCTGCCCGCAGCTGTGTGGGCAGAAAAAGCACGGGGTGGAAAAAGTTCTCCCATGGCTTTTGCTCCAGTCCCACAGTAAGTGGGCAGCTCTTCACTCTGCCAGATCACTCTGGCACATCCTTTGGGCACCTCCCTTCTGGCTTTAACTGTGATCAGCCCTGATCTCTGCTAGTGATGGCTTCAGCTCTGCTTCTGTGCCTGGAGAACCTTCCTTGTAGCTGCCAGGTGCTTCCCATCCAGTGGGATCTCAGGACCCACACAGCCTCAAACACCTCATAAGCCTTCTCCTGTCACCTTCCCCAGCCTTTCCCTGTCACCCTCATAAGCCTTTCCCCATCACCTTTATAGGCTTATCTGGAAAGAGCCTTAATGTCCCAAGTCCAAGCCAAACCTGAGACAGCTCGTGTGGGCAGAGGAGAGAGTTGCCAGATTGTTAATGTGGAAATAGAGGGTTCAAGCAAGTAACACATTTTCCTCAGGGTGTTTCTTAAGTAGGAAGAAAAGAAAAGAAAAGAAAAGAAAAGAAAAGAAAAGAAAAGAAAAGAAAAGAAAAGAAAAGAAAAGAAAAGAAAAGAAAAGAAAAGAAAAGAAAAGAAAAGAAAAGAAAAGAAAAGAAAAGAAAAGGAAAGGAAAGAGAAAAGAAAAGAAAAGAAAAGAAAAGAAAAGAAAAGAAAAGAAAAGAAAAGAAAAGAAAAGAAAAGAAAACCCAAAAAACAAAAGAAGGAAATAAAAGAATACTTCAGTCTCCCTGGAGAATTTGATGATATTTCTTACTACTGTCCATTTGCCATATTGCTGTAAAGGGAAGCTGGGGTAGAACAGAAGGGTTTGTTTCTTCCTTTATGGGAAAATAAGAACAAGAAGAATATTGCAATTAAACAAATTAAACAAATCCTTCACTACTCTCCCTGCACTAGAAAAGAAAACCCAATCACCCTATTAATGATCAAATTCTTAAAACCAGCCCCTGACTTAGCAACATCTCTCTGAGAGATCCTTTTTTTCTGACCACACCACCGTGGCAGAGGGAGAGGCAGCTGCAGGCTGGGCTCCTGCCCTGGGGTCTCCTGAGGATGCTCTGGCTGTGTGCAAGGTGCTGGGGTGGCATCAGTGGCTTTCCCTTCTCTGCAAACAAGTGGAGCTCTGCCTCCCTGCCTAGAAATGGGACAGTTTGTGGCTCTGCTTTGCAAGTTGAGGTGCTCAGCAATGCAGCAAGATAGCAGCTGGAAGGAGACTTGCACAGCCCTGTAGACAGGGAAGGGCTTTTTTGCTAGGAGAGCCATTAAATAGTTTTCCATGGTAAGACCCAGGCGATGCTATTTTCTGCAGATAAAAAGCAGGTTATTTTTCATGAGCTGCAAAAGGCTGGTGGTGGTGGCAAACTTGCCACCAGGTCTGTAGCTCAACACAACATGAGTAGATAGGAACAATATCATAAAAATAACTGAAATCCACTGAGGGCTCCATTGAACTGCCTTTTTCAAGTGCATCAGGTGAAGCAAAAAGGAGTGGGATAACCCTGATTCAAGAAGTGGTGCTGTTGGATTGGGAAGTGCATACATCTTGAACAGGATGAGCATTCCAGAGCCACCATTCCAGAGCCACTCCAGTCTGCTGGAACTGCATGTGGATGGGAGCCTGGCCCTGGCTGCAGCACTTTGTCCAAGCAAGATTGAATTGAAGTTTTTCTGGTGGGACTGTCTTCACTGACAAGGTCCCTGCCAAGCCAGGAGCCTGTTAGAAACAGACAAGAAAAGAACAGCCCTGCAAGCCAAAGAAATCAGACTCCAGATGATTTACATGAAGCATGAGGGGCACCAGAAGAGCAGCCAGCCCAGAAAATGAGATTATAAACTATCATCCCCTGTTACACGCTGGGATGTGGCTACAGGGTGGCCCTCTGGCATCATTTGGGGAGGCAGCCGTGGTCTGGTGTTGAGAGCAGAAGGCTTTTGTCTTGTCAGATTGGAAAAGCCCACATCCTGAGGAGTGTCTGAGAATGTGTGCAGTCCTGCCTTCCCTCCTGCAGCCTTTTCCTGACCTGTGTGCAGTACCTGACACCTTCAGAGGCCACAAGAACATCCTAGCTGCTCACTGCCATGTCTTGCTGTCCCCATGGCTTGGCCTGGAGAGGTGTGTGAACAGGGAGACTGGTGGACTGAGATGGTGGAAGAGAAGAAGCCCTTACTCCAGGTGGCCAGGTCCTACAGAGAGCAGTACTTGAGGTGGACCCACTTCTGCATTCCAACTTGCTGCTATGGGACAGATGGTACCTGCAGGGGATCATCCAGAGTAGTTTAAACATTGACTTTTTTGGGGAAAGGAGAGGTTGAAAGGAACCTGGAAAGGGGATACAGGGGCCCTAATGTGGATGCACCAAGCTTCTTGTGCTGACTGAGGGTTTAAGCCGGGTCAGTGTTGCATCTAAACCAAGAAAATGCAAAATATTCCATTTGCTGATGCAAGTGTGGGACCTGATGGTAGAGGCATGGGTTTAATGTTCTTCACCTCTGTGATGTGAACCCACAGGAGGGGAAAAGCAGCACGAAAAGGAGTCCTCAGAAGAGGCAGAGCCTGGTGTTTTATCAGAGCTGGCATGGATGTGGTTAATAAGATAATCTGCGGACCCTCCAACACAAAGAGAAAGTGAGTTTTCTGATCCATAAAGGATCAGTCTGCAGGAAGCCCCATCAGACTCCTCAGCGTGAAATTACACCACAGCAGGGGGGTACAGTCCTGCTACTGTACAACATTAGAGAGATGAATTAGGACTTGACATTCATGTGCTTAATATGCCTATTCCTGGCATTATCCCACAAGGACCAGTCCCCGGCGAGGACTTACGGTCACCGGGTCTAGGAAGGTATTTAGGGTTGCTCATTTGCTCGCTTCCAGAGCCAGGCTATCAGGCTTCCCCATCTAATCTCTCCTCATCAGGAGCAGGGGGGGGGAGCACAGCCCAGCTCTGCTATCTCCCAGCAATCTGGTCTGGGGAATAACCACCAGGTGCTCCCTTGTTTCTCGAATAAATCACAGCGATCCTCCGGACCGGTGAGTGTGGAACGAGGGGAAAAAAAACCACATAAAGGCATGACTTGGTCCTCAAGAAGCTGAGAGAAGGGGAAAGAGCCAACCCCAAAAGTATGTGTCTTGCATAGTTGCTGCTAACAAAAATAAATAGTTACTGGAAAGGGAAGTCTCAGCAGGTCTGTATTAGGAATTATTCAAACTGGTTTGCCTCTCCAGTGTTAAACTGGTTGGAGGTGTGCCTTGGACAAACATGGGCACTCTGAGCTACTTTACCAAATGGGCTTTGTCAAGAAGCCAGAGTATTTCCAAGCCCCAGGTCTGGGCTGTGTGAAAATTCCTGCCTGTTTGAACTCCAAGCCAGGACAGAGTGCTTTTGGTTTGTTTTTTATCCATGAAATATTTTGTTGAGAACAAAATTTTTGGGGGAGGGGGAGAATCGACTCCAAATTCTGGAAGAAATAAAAAGAAAAATGTTGGCTACAAGGCTGAATAGTTTTTGAACTGATCGTTTTCCAAGAAAAAATCCAAATATTTTTTTTTTCGGAGAGTAGCTGTCCTGCAGGAAATTCCTGATTTCATGGACGTGCCGCACTTCTGGCAAGTGCGCTTGTGATCAAACTGATTGAAAAGCCATTTAATTGGAACTGTTTTCAGAATGCAGAATGAGCTAAAACTTGGCAAAGCTCATGGGGGGAAGCATGGACAGACCCAGGAGAAATAAATGAGAAGCAGAATCCTCCCAGAAGCTGATTTTGCAATGGTCTGGCATGGAGAAAGGGCAAGAGCCTCCCCAGCACGAGCATATCCTTGTGGCTGTGATCACATTGTGTGGCATGTGGGCACTTTGCAGCTCACAAATCCTGCTCCTCCAGCTCTCCTCTTCAACTATGTTCCCTAGGAAAGGGGAGTGGGAGTGTGGTGGGATCCTGGCACTCATCTGGCCATGGAAGTGATGCTCAGCCTGAACATGCAGGATCAGTGCTGAGCCTGGCCATGCAGAAACATCTCTTGTTCTGGACACAGAGAATGCTCAAATTTGTAACCCATTTCCACAGCACTTTGAGTATGGGCACATTCCTGCTTGCCCTGCTTGAGGAGGGACAAAGCAGAGAGGTCACAAGACAAATTCAAGGAAATTAAGTAAATTGGGACTCTAAACCACAAAGCTGCTGTACCAATATGGGGAAAGCATCACCACGCCCCTTGACTTGCTTCTTCTTCTCTCTGCTAAAACCATGGTAACCCATGGGGAAGGACATGAGGATTTCCATGGGCTCTTTTTCCCTTAAGCACAGATTTTGTGGGAATATTACATCTAAATCAGAGCTAATGTTTTCACAGGTGAAATCAAATAACAATGTATATACCCAGGTATCTTTACGCTCTTCCATGTGATGGAATTTTTTGATCTGGGCTTCTACACCCTGACATCAAGCCAGGCATGGATGTGATTCTTGGACTTGCAGAGCAGACTCTGGAGAATGCAGGTGCCATGGAGTTCAAGGCCGAGGTGGATGGATTACCCACCCCTATGGACAGGATGAGCTTGCCCCTGTTGTTTCCCCTGCCTAGTGGCACCATCTCAGTGAGTGATGTGTAGCCACCACTCCATCCCAAATCTTCAACAAACTAGTCCTCAAGTCCAAATAAACACTTCTGGGATGCCTTGTGCTCAAAGAGCCTTGAACATTGAAAACCACACAACGTTTTGGTTGTTCTGTTGTCCACACAAGCCAAACACAAAGTATTCCCAAACCCATTCTGTTGATTTAAAATAAATCCCAAGAAAAATATCCCTAAGTAAACCAATGTGTGGAGGCTAATGGAGCACTTCCCACCTGAATGACAAATTCTCATTCTCCGAGAGAGTGACATTTTTTTTTTAGCGTGTTTGGTTTTTGTCTCCTGTGAAATCAGAAGTCTCCCACTGAGGGTTGGGTTTCATGTCTGGGTCACAGTTTCTACTGAAAGGAATTTTCATTATGGTCTTGGAAACACTTAAGCCTCCCTGTGCAACTGATCTATCTGAGCTTTTCATATCCATCGGGACCATGGATGCCATCAGCAATCAGGGGTGAAATCTCAAGCAACCCGAGAAGGAGGTATGAGCCCTAGGATGAGACAGGATCTCATAGTGAGATTAACAGGGGCTGAGAGGGTGATTAACCACAGTAATTACTTGTGAAGGTGAGGTGGGGGGTTCCTCCTTGCTGGCAGACTTTAGACTGGAGGATGGATTCCCTGTTTCAAGGAGAAGTCAGTTCACTGAGGTCCTTTGGTTTGTGATGTGCAGAGTGACAGACTAGATTATGAGGCTGAAGCAGAGGTTTGGGGACCAGTCTAGCAATAGCTGAGTCCTCAGGCCACACAAAGTGTGAGAAGTAAATAACTATTCCCAACATTTCAGATGACATGAGAGAGAGAGAGAGCATCCCAGGGAGATAGGAGACCTAGGAAATGCCAACAGGACAGAAAGCCCTGGATGTGTTCTGATCAGCAAAATTCAAAGATTGTATTTCTATGCCAGGATCTTGCCCTGTTCTTTGAGAACATAGTAAAGGGCAACATAGAACATAGTTCCTGCCCTTAATAGACCTTTATGGAGTTACAGCACCCATGCATCTGAAACTACCTTTGCTTTCTCTTTCCAGGTTACAAAACATCAATACTCTTAATTTTTCTTTATGGATGCTGTTTTCCAGGTATTCTCATTATTTTTCTCTGGACCCTCTCGAGGTAATACATATCTTTCTTGAACTGGTTCTCAAAACCAGACATGTTTTTCCATCTCAGGTTTAAGCAGAGATGAGCAGAAAGAAGAAGCATTCCCATATCCTATGGCCTCTCTCAGGGTTGTGCATGGCTGTAAGAGCACTTCATGGGTGTTGTATGGCTTTAATCAAGCAGTTACACCAAAAATCTGTGGCAGGGGTTGTGTAGGCTGGAAATGGAACACTCTTTTGTGACTTTTTCTTTCTTGTTGAATGTGATGGAAATGAGGAATGTGTCTCCTCCCACCCACCCCCGCCCCCAACTTTCTCTGCAAAGGTGAGATGCCAAAACCACAAAATGAGTTATAAGAAAGCAAAATAACTATTGTGAGGTGGACATCTTCATCACTGTTCTATAGCTAAAGGTTTTCTGCATCAAATAAAACAGATTTTGACATAGAATTGCAAGAGAATAGAGCTGAAAGGACTCCACCATTGCTCCTCCCCTGTTAACTGGAGATGATTCATCACAGTCCAGGTAAGGCCCTTGAGATCTGGGGTAAATCTGACAAGCTGTGAATCGACAGCATCAATAAATGTGCAAGGATATTCAGCCTCCTTTGACAAACAGGAAAACCAGAACCAAGAATGTGAAGCTTTTTCTCCAAACCTCATGTAATGAGGGGCAGCAGAGACAACAGTAGCAAGCCAGGCATCTCTGCCTTGCTCAAGGTCAAGGCTGTCCTGTTTCCTAAGAGAAAGTTAATCCTTTAGCTTGGGTGGTGGGAGCTCTATTTTTAGGTCTCTCTATTCTTTTAGAGCTCATCATATGTTTACCTTCTGGAAGCTGCTATACACTCTCAGAGTGCTCCCCTTGAGACTCTGGAGACAGCGCATTTTTTTTTAATTTTAAATTTTTTTTTTTTTTAATTTTTCTTTTCCCTTTCCAGAATAAAATCTCTTTTTCAGCACTTGGGAACTGAGGATCACGTTTGAGTGGGGTTAGGGCACCTGTGAGCAATTCAAACCCACCTCCTGCCCGGAGCCAGGCTGTTGCCAACACCAGGTCAAGGCTGTGTTTACCCAAGTTTCACAGCTGCTAGAAAGGGCTGGTGGAGTTTGTGTGAACATATCTGTGAACTAGGGCCAGCAGGAAGGAAAGACCCCAGGGGAGCTTGTAAGGGGATGCTTTTGCAACTCTGGGAATAAGTTAGCCATCTCAATTTTCTGCACACTCTTTAACAACAAGATATTTTTTTTTTTGTGCCCTGTTGTAAGTCAGTTCCTCTTGAATCACAGTGTTTACAGCAGTAATTTGGGTTAGAAGGGCTCTTTGGAGGATGTCTGGTCCAGGTGTCACCTCGGTCATGGGAGGCAGCATGTGAAGTTGGGGGTGGTAGGACCTCACCTTCTTCACCAGCTGCACAGCAAGCAGAGAGCAGTGCCCTGATTTCTGGAGGACTGAAGTGAGACAGGATGGAAAGACTGACACTGTCCTCAAAATCCCACCTTTTCCTCAGTCCTGGAGGTTACACATCAGAGGAGACCCACTGTTTTGTGACAAATATGAATGGTTTCCCATGGGCTCACAGGGAAGCTCCTTCCAAGCTGGCATTGCCAGCCTGCTGGAAGCTCTTTAGGGAAGACTCTGGGGCTGTGTCTGAGTGCTAAAGGCTCCTGCACCTGATGGGAATTACTGGGAGCTCCCAAATGATGCTCACTCATTTAATTCCTACAGCAGACTTCTCATGTGCTGCTGGGCAAATCCATTGGTTCTCCCCATTTCTGCTTCCTGCCAGGAAAACGTCCCCTCCTTGTCCCACCTCCATCTTCCCCGTTTAGGTGATGCCCCTCTCTGGAGAAGGGGTGTTTTTTTACACACAGTGCACAGAGCTCTACATGACCAGGCTCTCTTACTCCCAAGGGAAAAAAAAAAAAAAACCCTCAAACAGGATAAAAAAACCCCACCAAAATCCTACAAATGCCACTCTGCTGAGCAGGTTTGGGGGGCTGCTCTGCCGAGAGGAATGCAACCAGGGCAAGGGGAGCGACAGCCCTCTCCACCGGCCCCCACCTGCCCCTCTTTCCCCCGCTGTGTGAACCTACTGTAGATTTCTTGAATTTCCCTTTGATGTTTATCTCCCTGCAGTAATTCTCTTCGGGGGATTTGCTGGAGCGACGGTTAGAAGAATACAGCCTGGAGTAGGGCGGCCGAAGGGCGAGGGAATGTTAGAAACAGGATTAAGATCATATTCTACAAGCGGCTGTCAGCCGCTGAATGGGGCTAAAGTTTCTTATCGGGCTGGGGTGCCAGAATGCCTTTGGATTCCTCTCCCCTCGTTCCCTCCCCTCCTCACAGGGCTTTCAGTGTGTTTGGGAAAGCACAATCGTGGCCCTGAATGGGGAGGTGGGCTCTGGGGAGCATCGCCCCACCGAGCAGGAGCTGCCAGAGGGGGTCAGGGCGTTGCTGGGTCTCATGGGCAGCCAGCACATCAGCCTGGGGAAAATAGGAAAAAATTAAAACAAACAAACAAACAAACCCACCAAAAAAAAACCCCAAAAAACCAAAAAAAGCAAAAACCAACCCCAAAAACCCAAAAAAAAACCCCACAAAAAAA
>VZRH01007637.1:758561-796661 GCA_013397555.1 Urocynchramus pylzowi
TTTTTTTTTTTTTTTTTTTTTTTTTTTTTTTTTTTTTTTTTTTTTCCTGGCATGGGATTTCACGGCTTTCGCTGGGTATTTTACTTGTTGTTGTTGTTTTCTTTTTTGTTTCTTTTTCTCCTTCTTTTCTTAAGGTGGAATTGGAGTCCGGGTGAGAACTTAATTGGAAATATTTGGGGCTTGCTTCTGAACATTCCAGGTGATAGGGAGCCAAAGTTCCAGAAAAGCAGAACAATTTTGAAATAAGGAGAGGAGGGCAGGGGGAAACCAGAAAGTGTATTTTGAAAACTCAAAGCATGTTTTGAAAACCAAGAGGCAAAAATAGTTGCAAAAGAGAAAAAAAGTTTTGGAAAGTTTTGAAGCTACTTTCATATAAAACAAAAACACAAACACACAGAGCTTTCCTGGGGAATGGAATCAGGTAGTATCAAATTCCCCTGTGTGCTCATTTCAGAAAGCTGAGGACATGCAGGCTTTTGATGTTTCCACCTGGAAAATGTCTTTTTACATTTTAGAACCTTGTGATAGAGAAGATTTTGCAGGGACCAGTGTCCTCACTTTTCCCAACCTGAAACATGATGGATGGACCTGTGCAAGCCCTCTCAGATCTGTACCAGAAGCATTTTATATTTTACCAGAACTGGTAAAATATTCAGATTCATTTAGGAAAATCTGGGTTTCGTTTGACTCTGTGGGTGTGGAATGTTTTTCACTTGTTCTGCACAAAGCAAACAGAAACCTTGCCATTGCTTCTGGTTTGTGTTGGAAAAGGAAGTCCTGCAGGTAATGTCATTTCTGGGCTGCTCAAAATAGCTGGGGAAAGGAACAGCTTCTGTCTTTTTAACTTTCTGGATCATGACTACCTGTAGTCATTATTCTGTAATGAGGATTTGTGTTTTTCTAGAGCCCTTGATGATTGAAAGCATCAGGAAAACTTTGTCAAGAGACCTGCTGATGAGTAAGAACTTTGCAGAAATCCAGCAAGAGGAACTCACTGCCCAGAATTTGCACTGTTTGGGGACTGAGGGGGTGAAAGCCAAAGGGGTTAAAATCCAGCTCCTGGACACCTGTGAATATGAAAACAACTCTGCTTTTAAATGAGTTTTTCCTTTGTGGTTTACAGAAATTTGACAGCCAACTAGAGAAATCAAGTTGTCCTTTATGTACATGACAAAATCTCATTAATTATTTCAGAAACTCAAGAATAACTTTCTTTATGCTTGTGGATGGCAATACTATGAAACTTGAGAGAAACAGAGTGACATTACCACGTCCAGAAGCAATGAGGTTCAGGAAAGTTAAATAGTCCACACAAAATGATGTAAAATAAATTAATACTTTCAAAATTCTTCTGGTTTTCATAGTCCTTAACAAATAATGCTTTCAGGTCAAATTACAAGGCAACATTCTGTAGTTCTTATTGATTTCAATTGTGACTTTGCCTAAATAAAATACGCCCGCTTTATTTTTGACTCTTTAAATCCATCATTTCTTGCTATTATTCCTAGACTTTGTCAGCTCACTCGTTGCTGGAATCAGCCCTCGTTGTGTGAGGGCAATCTGCTTTCACACCCTAAGAGCTCCTACCCTGAGGACTTGACAGACTGCTGCATTTTTGGACTTAAAACTTACATTTCCAAACCCTCTTGTTCCTTTGAAGTACCGGAATATGAACAGCCACTGCTCATTCGTGGAGAATTGAAGGAGGTAGGGATTATGGGAGGAGAAGGGATCTTCACAAGGGCTGTTTGGGCAAAGGGTTCTCTGGGTTCATGTCCACAGGGGTCACTTACATGTTCCATCTCCCATTCTGCTCCTGGCTCTGTGGTTTTTATGTAGCTCCAGGGTTTTTCCACAGTGAGTAGATTGTGCCAGTTAAAGGCAGTGTTATTGCCTTCTTCTCACAGCTGAGGAAATCAGAGCCCCATCAAAGAAAAGTCAAGAAATTGCAGTAACTCCTTGAAGTGACCCAGGCTACAGGAATGCTCCTTCCTCAGCAAACTGCTGCCCAGAAACATTCCCAAGAGCCTCCCTCCTGTTTGGATTTGCCTGTGATTGTACCACCTTCTCCTGAACATCCACTCCTGAGTGCAAGTGGGACATGTCAGGGTCAGCTTTCTGAGGAATTTTCCAACTTTCAGAAACTTTTCCCAACTTTTGGAAGTCAGCTGAATGCAAATCAGGGCTGGACTTGGCAATGGTTGGTCCAAGTGATCTTAGAGGTCTTTTCCAACCTAAATGAGTCTGTGATTCTGGATCTGGCTCCTTAACACTCATAATCCCAGTTTCACAGCAATGCCTCCCCCTTGTGCAGAGGCAGGTTTGTGTCCAGTCTCCCCTGTCACTCAAGCAGGTAAAGCAACATCAAGGATTTCACAGAACACCTCATGACATATATAACCTGTTTGGTCCTTTTAATCACCTTTCTTTTTTTTTTTTTTTTTTTTTTTTTTTTTTTTTTTTTTTTTTTTTTTTTTTACTTAAGCTTGAGACATCATAAAACAAGAAGTGGCACTTTTGGAAGAGGAGAAACCTTTTCAAGACACGCTGTTATCCCAAATCCATAAAGGACAAGAAGATCAGGGTGAAATTTCCTTTTACCTCATAAATTTTTGATGCAACCATCTGCCTTTAACTCCTGCTTGTTTTGCCACAGGTGCAAAGTGCTCTTCCCCATCCCTCAGTGTCACCACGAGACTCCTCCAAGCAGAAACCCAAATACTGAGTTTCTTTCCCCACGATGCTGGGCCATTTCCATCTGGAGCCATTCTAAGGCTGGTGAGCTGGGTGGCAATCAGCAGCAGCAAACAGCTGGCCACTGCTGGGTGACATTCAGGGGGACAACTGGGAGCCTGTGAGGGGGACAGGAGGCTCTAAACACATGCTTAAACACAGTGCTTTTTGCCCAATAATCAGTAACATCGAGAGGGCGACATTAAACAAAATAATAAATCGTGTGCTGGCCCTCAAATTGGATCCCTTTTTTTTTCTTTATTTGATTTTGGTAGGATTTATTCCCTTTGACAAACCATGCTGTTTAGAATACAATAGTGGCATAATCACAGCCTGGGGCCCTCATTCTTCAAGATAATGGGATACTTATTCATCTAAGGCAGGTACAAGTCTGTCCTTGGCTTTCATTTTACAAGATTACTTGTATTTCTGTCTCATTTGCAGTAGGTGATATCTGTCAGAAAGCAATTTTCACCCAATTTGGGGTTCTTAATATTTTCTCTTTAAGCTCCTTTGTTGTTGATTTTTCCTCCCCCCACCCCTTGACACGCATTTTGCAAGCAACCCGTGGAAAAGCTACCTTTTATTTCCCCCCCTTTTAAACAAACAAACAAACAAATAAACAAATAAAGAGCATCCCTGGCCCTGTTTACACAGCTCGATAATTTATTAGTTAAGCGTGACAGCACAGGAATTTTTCAATGTAGGAGGCAATGTCCTGGCTGGTGTGTGCTCCACTTCACCCTGAAGAAAAAGAGAGCAGTGCTCACTTTTGTTTGGCCTGACAGTCTGAAAGTTCAGAGGTAGGAGCCCTTCCTGCCCCCAGAAATGTGCCAAAAAAGCAGTGTTTTAAAGGCCAACTGGAAGGCCTAGGCTGAGGTCCTGATTCAGGCTTTGAGGGCTTAACCTCAGCATTTTTTTCAAGTAAAGATGAATGAAAAGCAAGCTGCTACATTTTGGGGTTTGGTTTCTTTTTTTGGGGGGGAGAAATTTTTGCAGGTGTTGTTGGGAAATTAAAACAAAAAAATATTGGTCCACTAAAAAGATTCTACTTCGTGCTGAAAAGAAGTATGTGGTTGATTTTTTTTAAAGTTAAAAATGAAGTGAAATGGGGAAAAGTATGTGATAATGTGTTTGGACCTAAAAAGCATTTAGATAAAATTCTAACTATTTGGGATTTCAGCCCTTCCAGATTCCCTGTGTGAAAGGCTCCTCTCCTTTCCTTGCTCTCCTGTTTTCCCCTGCTTGCCCTGCAGCCCTCCCTGCTGTTTTTGGATACCCCAGGTCAATTTGTCCTCAAATTTTATTTGCAGAGTGCAATTGTTCTTGCTGAAAGCTGCAGGATCACGGGCAGAGGTGAAGCCCCCTCCCAGCCCTGGCTCCTGTGCTGAGCCCTGATGCAGACAGGACACATTCCTGCAGGTGACAGCCCTGCCAACCTCCTGGGAGGTGCAGGGACTTAAAAACCCAGGGGGAAGCAAAGCAAACAAATAAAATTTGGGAAATGGAGCTGAAATCAAAGCACATCTCTCGTCTCTCTTTGCTTAAGCTGTTTAGAGGAGCTCTGTGAGCAGAGGAATTACTTTGAGGTAACTCAGACACCTTTCTTTTCTCCATGGGTGTCTCTGAAGGCAAAACTAATTCACTTCTGCTCCACCAGGTCTGCCCTCTATTGTTCCCCACTGATGTAATTTTTTTTTTTTTTTGTCTTCAGAAACATTCCTGCCTGTGTAATCATCTCCAGCACAGAGAGCAAGGAGAGGAAATTAAGATGTTTTTGAGGGTTTGAGAGATATCTCATGTTTCGGAGTGGATCAGAGGCCTTTTTTTTTTTTTTTTCCTTTCTCCTTTAAAGTGCCTGTTTTGGGGAGATGAGGCAAATATGTTGTATGGTTTGCTGGGGTGAAGCAGGGCTGGTCTTCAGGAAGCTGTGATGCTTCTCTCTTCTCTTGACACAGCAATAAATATGTCCTTAATTCCACATGTGGGTCTTTCTACAGCAGATAATCTCTTGGGGGAAGAGTTTCACCTCTGGTGGTATCCAAAGGCCAATCCCAAGAAGTTTTTACTAAAAAGCTCCCAGTTCTCCTTGGGGAAGAAAGGACTGGACTACATGAGCTACCAGACAAGATTTTTTTTTTTTTTTTGTGACATGAAGCAAAACTGAAGCTAACAAATAATTTCTGAGTATTTTTTTGTCTTCAACAAGGCCGAGCTGGAGGGAGCTGAGCTGCTTCCACCAGGCAAGTGATTTATCTTGCTATAGGAGAGTTCATTTTTTAACTAAAGAATGAGACTGTACACGTGAAAATCCATCAGCAAAGGTTTTTCCAGGGTAACACAGTGTATTTCAGTTTTCCTCATGTTACCCAGGGCAGCTGTGGAGACCTGCATGGAGATTTTAAGGTGGCTTTGAAAGGGCTTTGTGTTTCTCTGCTTCTTCTTGTGGTGTCATTGGAGAAATGGTCTCCTGTCCCCATCAGCCACACTGGCCATGGCCACCAAACCACTGAGATGACACTTGGCTTAACTCCCAGAGCCTTTGTGATGCTCATGACCTACTCATTGACTCCATAAGAAAGAAATAATTGGAAAATTAGCATAAGTATTGCATGTCAGACTAAACTGCTTGCAGCTGCCTCTGAAATAAGGGGTGGTGTAAAGTTTACTGCACAAAAATGATAGATAAAAAGTCAGCCTGGGAATCACAGGTGCCTCAGCTGGGCTTCCTGGTGGTGGTGTGTTCTGCTGAAATATCCTCACCCTCCCATGTATCAGTTTGCCCAAGTGTTTCCTTGTGGACACGGTGCAGTCCCACACTGATATTTCACCTTCCTAATGCAGAGAGAATGTGCTGGAAAGAAAGGCAAGCTGAAGGAAATCTGTACCTTGCTTTTTGCAAGGTACAGAGTGAACTAACTTTGCTTTAGGCCCCTGCATTCCCTGCTCAGCACTTGTCAGGATGGTGATTTGGAAAACCATGCAGAGTGGATGCTGCTGGAAGCTCAAAGGCCTGTAAATATTATCTCTGCTCTGGTGGCTTCCAGGAAAAGCACAGTTGAGAAATGGACTTGGCTTGTCCCAGCACTGCCCTGCTCCCAGCAGGAAAACAACTTGGGGTGAAGGTTTGTGAAAGAGGGGCAGGATTAGGGCTGCAAGGGGGCAACAGGGTCACCCTGCTCCTTGTCCTGCAACATGGATGTGAGTCTGGGACTAACTGGGCTTGCCTGAGCCACCTGGATGGGTCTTTGGTAAATCAGGGCTTGGAGAAAACTGTTTCCCTGACATCTGCTGAATTTTATGGAAGTCAGAGAGTTAAACACCTTCTGGGCTCTGTGTCTAATCTGGTGAGCCTGGTGCAGGCGAGATGCAATCCTACCATTTCTGCAGCTGGGCACTCTCCCTGCACCACGGGAATGGAAATATTCTCCTCCATCAGCTGCAAAAGGCAAAGAACAGGCTGCAGTCTGACAGTGGAGAGGCTGGGATTCATCATCCCCATCCCCATCATCCCCATCCTCACCTGGGGGTGCTGCTGGCAGAGACTGGAGGGTCGGTGCTGAAGAATTTGCCAGGGCTGAGCTAAAAGCCAGCTCTTATCCAAAGAGGGGCTGCAAAGCGTGGAGACACCAGGTAAAATGTAAGCAAGAGCCCCAAGTGATGTAGAGACAAAAGCTGCAGGAATTTAAGCCACTTAGGCATTATTATCAGATGGGTTTCTCTGACGTGTGCCTTGCAGCAGGTTAAAATAAAACACCAGCACGGTCCCTGCTGGACTTGCAGCTCCTGAAAACAGAGGCAGCCCCAGTGTATAACAGGATCTTCACTGCTGTTCTGGGGCTTGAATAAAATTATGGTGACTTTGCATAGATTTTTTTGCCCTTTATGCAAATAGGGAAATGATTTTCTAATCAGGTAAGATTAGGCTGAAACATGATAGCTAGAGTTTGGTTTGTTAATGAAATACAAAGGAGTAGCCTGTACCTTTGTAAACTACTCTTAAAAATAATGCAGTGTTAAAAAAAAAAATTGTTTTCTTTGGCTAGCAGTCATGGGAGAGAGCCTTGATGCAAATCTTTGTAATGAGTGCATTTCGATGAGCATTTGAAAAATATATATGTATTTATTTGCATTGATATGTTTATATGGCTTTACATATCAACTTAGTCAGGAAAAATTGAATAAAATGTCTCAGGTCTGGGAAATGAGAGGAGATTATGAAAAGCAGATTTAATATAGCACCGTTTTTTGATGTTTGTGGCACATTTCATCATATTGCCAGAGACACCCAATTACACAGCTTGCAGAGTAATCAGCAAATGGGGAATCCGAAGGAGAATATTAACTCTGGCCTTTTTTTTTCCCCTTCCTCCTCCTCCTTCTTTAGCAAATATTATGTTATGCCTTATGGAAATGGATCAAAATGCCACATGTGCAGTTAATACTGAGCTCTGGAGCTCTTTCAAATCTTATTTTTCCCCTCACATTGTATTTTTCTGGAACAAACCTCCTGATAACTTTAGGACATGGTCTTCAAGGCCAAAGCACCACCTTAAACTTCCTGCAAGTTTGGGTTTCAGTTTTAGCTGGTGGCTGACTTTACCTCCTCAGCCCTGTGTGAGGGAAAAATTGAGTTATTAATTGAAGATAACCGCACGCAAGGACGTGATCACGGTTCATCCATTTATTTCCCCCTTTGTGAAGGCAGGAATTTACTGAGCAATTTGGTGTCCTTGATGGTCACAGACACTCCTTAACCCACGTGGTTTTTAATATTCAAAGCAGACCTGTAACTGCAGTGGAAAAGGAGATTTAATGATTAATATTTCCCTTATTGTGGATTAAAAAAAAAAAGCAATGGCTGCAGTGTAGGACAGTTGTGGCTGGCTGATATTTTGAGTGCATGTGATCAAACAGTCTTCAAAGGCGCTGATGGAACTGGGTCAAAACTTCTAGCACTAAAATTTTTTGCAGGCAGGGGTGTTCCCAGTCTCTGCCCACATTCCCACTGTTCTGGTTCTCTGCCTGGCTTAAGAAAAAAACACTTTTCTTGAGAATGTCTAAAAAGTTATTAATCACTGTTACAAATGCACTTGCGTTTCCTTCTAGATTCCTTTTCCCCTTCTATGTGTTCTCCCTTATGTCTACAGTTGAGAAAAGAAATTGGGAAATCATATTAATGGGGGATGACATTCTGAAATTGAATAATTTGATTTTTTTTTTTAAAGAGCTTGACTATCAGATGACTTCAGGAAAATATCTATAAACTCAGAAAAATATTGTTTTTTTCCCATTTGCTTCACCAGGCATCAAATTGGGCCTGCACCCAAGGTGAAAAGCCAATGAAATCATTACCAACTTCTTGCCCAAGAAGTAGTTTCACCTTTTAGGTTCAAACTAACCCTGAAGGAACAGGAGGTGCAGGAACAAGTTTGCAGAAGCTTTTCTGCCATCTCCTGGAGCACAGCCCCCATGGCTAGGTGTAGAAAAGGGGACAGGTCCTCCACCAAAAGAACAGAAACATCCTCAAAATCACTTAGGAAGCCCAGCTGCTTGAGAGTGGTCCCATTTACTGCACACCACTGTTTTTAGGGACGTGCTGTCTGGTCAGGTCTTTCCTATCTTCACCTCACCAGGTAGGAATTTCTCCCTGGGTTGTGCAGGATGTGCTGCAGCCACTGCTGTGGTGTCTTGTGGCCAAGGGGGATTTTCACCTGCCACCCCAGCTGGAGATGCCCAGCCCAAAAGCCAGAAGCTGTTATTCATCATCTTTCTGTGCAGCTTCTTCTGTGTGGCCCCAGCCTCAGGCTAATGACTGATTCACAAAATGCATTTTTCTTGGGTTTTTTTCCTTTTTATTAGCGGAGTATGAAAACAGGCAATAATTTTACAGAAAGCAGGACTGGCACAATCGGTACATAGCATCATGCTGCAGCTTTTCAGAAATGAATATAAACTCTTTTTCTTCTTCTTCTTCTTTTACCTACCAGAATAAATAAATATGATACACATTTGAGTTCCTCAATAGTGAATTCTAAAGCACAAGGTCTTACACTACAGCTCAATTTTACAGCAATCTGTACAGTATATTACTTTGATTTCCTTTTTGCAATTTAAAAGCCTTTGTTCCTTTGCAAGATGGGTTTGACATACAAACACGGATACACTTTGGAGCTAACTGTACACCTTGGGTCAGAACCCGTGAAAAAAAGAACAAATTGGCTGCCTCCTGGCATGAGAAAATAAACAAAAAAGTTATTTTTCCATCCCACAGACACATCTAAGGTTCTGCTTTATGGGATGGCCCCACTCAGTTGACAGAGCAGTTAGAAAAGGCTTTGGCCATTCACAGGGCATCAGCTGCACCATTTAATTTGCTGTGGGTTTAATGTGTGTCTTACAGAGGTTTTGAAGAGGACTTCCAGCCTGGAACCCAGACTATTAAAAATATAATCTTTTTTTTTTTTGTTGGTATACAGAAAATTGTATATTCTTTAGAAATCAGTGTGGGGGTTAAGTGTTGGTCCCAGCTGTGCTCCAGGGAAACTGGTGCAGTAATTCCACTCTGGCAAGTGATGAGGGTCCTAATCTGTGCACCTCAGCTTTTGCATCTCTTCCCCAGGAGCCTGGGACAGCCAGGGACGATGAGGATGCTGCTGCCTGGGAAGCAAACAGCATCCACAGAGTCTGTGGGAAGCAGGGAAGGGAACCTCCATCCCTGCTGGGCTGCCGTGGAACACGGTGGGAGAGTCGCAGCCACACGCCAGAGCAGGGGATTTTTTTGTTTGTTTGATCTTGCATTGCTGACATTTTTGGGGCTTTTTCTTTTTGTTGTTTATTGCACCAACCTCTTCTTATCCTTCCACTACGGATTTGGGCTGAGAGCAGACCTACACAGAGAAATAGCTTTTTTTCACTCAAAAGAAAAAAAAATTGGATGTATTATGCTGCTCTAGTACAGATCATAAAAACCAGCAAGGGGCACATGGGGGGCTAAGAAGGGAAGAAAAGAAAAATCAACACAGCTTGTAAAAACCAGCAGGAAAGTTCTGTAATTGACTCTTTTCAAGCTTAATTGAACTACGTTTCATAGCTACTGTAATTAAACTAATAGAAGATGGTGGATTTAATTTGCATTCCTTTTCTAGAGTGGTTTATTTAATCCTTTATGTATGAACTCTTCAGAAATGTCCTGATGTTGCTCAAAATTGTCATGTCAGTGGAAGTACCACACATGGAACACAGGGACAGAAATAATTACAGTTCCCACGTCTGTGTCCAGCCACTTTGGTGTTTCTTCAGCAAAAATGAGCATCTCTCTGGCTGGCTGCAGTGGCAACACATACCTAGAGCTTATTAAAATTCTTCACATGGTGAAACATCTAAATGAGAAAGGAGATGTGGTGGGATCTGCTTGCTGATAGTTATTTTCATATTTGGCAGCATTTTTTGTGTTTCCTACACAGCAAATGATAATTTTTCTTGGAGGAAACAGAGGGAAGAAAAATATCTCCCTTGATTCCCATATTCACCATCAAGGACATTTCCCCTTCTTAGCCAAAAAAATTAAAAAGACCAAAAAAAAGGAAAAAAAAGGATGTTTCCTTTCAGCCTCCCAGCATCATTACTGGATACTTTCTCATTTAGCATTTCTCCTGCACTGTTTAAATATTTCTTTCTTTTATTTTTTAAATTAACACTTATTAGACTTCTCTTGCAGTGTAGAAGACATTTAACTGCAAACTTTTGCCCTCAATATCGTGACTGATTTTCTCCTGAGACTTGATCCTGCAAGAACCATGTATAAAACCTTTATAAATTTGCTAAGGAAGGTTTGGAGCTGTAGCTCCAAGCTTGGTGAAACTTGGTTCACCAAGGAGAGGTAAAGCAAACAAAGCCGTAGGAAGGGCAAAAGATTGGCAGAGGAAATCTCCAGATCTATAACCTGTTTCCAAATAGGAACTAGGAGACTTAATCCAGATTTTCCACCACTGTTTTTAAAGGACTGGGCAAATTCTTTTCCTGGCCTATGTCCCACGCTGTGCACTTGTTTGGCATTCCTTTCATCCATTAAAAAAATCAACCTGATCATCTGCCTCACAGAACACAAAAGATTGCTTCCCTTTTTCTATTTCACCTCCTCCTGGGTGGAGCTGAGCTGGGAATGCCCTGCTCTGGCACCAGGTTGGCACAGCATCCTCAGGGGATGGAGAACTCTTTTCCTCCCCAGTAACAGTTCAGTTGTCTGGTGAGGTAGGATCTCTGTGTTACACTCCAAGCATTTTATGCCTGTGATGGAAGAAGCCCTGTTATATCCAACTCAAATGTTTGTTAAGAAATGTCAGATCTCTGTCTGGAAGTGAGGAGGAGAACATCAATCTGTTTTGATTCTGAGACTCATCAGTGACTTCATTTTCTTAAATAGCTGGGGCTGGTGGAAGGAAAAGGGACAAGCACAGCTCATATCCCAAATTGGGACATTTGCAGGGGTCCTTCCCACCTGGAGAAATATCCAGCTTTGCTAAGTCCAAAGAGGAATGATGCAGAATCAGTCCTTTCAGCCTTCCCAATATATACAGAGGATTATACTGCAGGGGGAGTTTCTCCCTATGTTTGTTCATAATTTTCTTTTGGTCAGAAATAGCCCAAGAGCTCAGATACTTTACAACAATATGCAGGAAAGACTCAGTTTTGACAGATAATTAATTATTAAACTTTTGCAAGCTGTGAGCCTAGATTCTTGCATTTCTGCATTTCCAAATAAATTTTGACTTTTCAGGTCAGCTCACTCCCCTCTTGGATGTTTAAGGTTGACTTTAAGAAGGTAAACCCCAAACTTTGCATAAAATACTTAAGGGGCTCATCTGTATTTAAGGAAATCTCCTAATTTTTTCTGTTTATTTTTAAATTGTAGGTATTTTCATCCTGATTCAGAACTGGACCAGGTGGGAATTATTCACATGCCCTGGTCCAGGACCAGCTGCACCTCAGTCAACTGCTGCTCCTCGCAGAGGCAGACGAGGAGGGTGCTGAACAAACACCCCTGTGGGCTGATGGAGATCTGATTGTCTCCTCTCCAGTTTCCTTCCTGAGCCGTGCTGGCCTCACCCCAATGTTGGTTTTTAATGGGCTGAGAGATGCTCCCCTGGGGAAGTTCCTGGTGGCAGCTCCAAGCCTCTGTGAGGAGGGAGATCAGCAGAGCACAGGGATGAGGGGGGTCAGGCTCCAGGGTTGGTGAAGGCTGTGAGTGTTAAAATGAATTTCTGCCCCGAGGCACGGGGAAGAGCTTCCCTTCTTGGCTCAGTGGGGAAGGTCTTGTCTCCCTCCAGAGGATCATGGCAAATCTAGTGCTGGATCAAGCTTATCTCCTGTGCTCTGTGTCCTCGCCTTGCAGGAGCAGGCCATAAATCCAGCTGTTCTGACCTTCCTGTGGCAGATGCTGTGGTATCCATTGTGAGCCATGGTAAGGCTGGGTGTGCCCTGCTGTGAGCTGCTGCCTCCCTTTCCAGCCCCATGGGCAGAGAGGAAACCATCCTCAGGCTTGTCTCACCTGGGATGGTGCAAGAGTGACTGCAACCCTGTGCTCTCCACCTGAAACACCCACTGACACGAGCTGCAGTTTCATGGGCATCTTTTAGTAATTAAAAAAGAGCTCAAGTGCAGAGCTGATCTCACACCCAATTACCTCACTTGTTCACTGGCACCAAGGAACAACATCAAAAAGGGTGTTAATTAAATTTGTGTTTGCTCTGCTCTGGCAAAGCAACTCCACAGCCTAGAATGGTGCAGAGGTCAGCAGGGCACAGAAAAAAATGTAGGTGAATAAAGCCTTTTGAGGAAGGAGGAGGAAAATTAAAGCTTTGTTTGGGTGCCCCTGGTTTGGGTGACAGACAGCAAAAAATGAAAGCTGGGACTTTCTTTTTGGACAGAGTAAATGTGCTTTGGTGATTTTAATTTACTCAGACTCCTTTGAGAGCGGCAGCCAAAAATCTGCTTCCTACAAATACATTTGGTTTTGGCAAAGTGGAGAATTCTGCCGGTCACGGTGGCTGATTTGACACAGCCAGGAAAACTAAAGCATGAGAGAAAAGCCCCAAACTGAAGTGTTTGGCACAACAGAAATATTTATGGAAGATGCTCCATTTTCCTTGGAAGCTGGTGCAGTTGATGAGCTGCCCCGTCCGGAGGCCTGCTCCTGCTACAACTTTATCAGGGATAAACCATTATGTCCCATCAAACAGCTGTTCTTACATCTCTATTTGTGGGAGTCAGATGCTTTTTCAAGAAGTAATAATGTAGCTGAAAACACTCTTTTCCTCCACGTTGAAATAGGGAATTTGACCCCCAGGATGAAGCAAGGTGGGAGTGAGAGAGGCCACACTGGGGTGGCTTTGGGTCTACACTTCAGGTTAATTCAGCTCTGATGATTTGCAGAGAGACAGCACAGATCTGCCCAGGCTGTTGGTGACACAGCCATCGACACTCTTGGGATGCAAACATACCACCTGCCCCAGAGGCACTCTGCATTTTTTGATCCTAGGCAGTATTAGAAATGAGATCTGAATATCATCCCTCCTTAATGCTCAGAGGAATAGCAGCGAGTCCAAAATGTTTATTTGGTTAGGCAAGGGAAAAAGAAAAAAAAAAAGTGATTTAAATTGGCAGAAATATTCCTTCTTAACAAGGAAAACCACCCAAGGGTGAATGATGGGCCATTCCAATGAAATGAGACTGAAACTGTTCAGTGCAATAATTCTGAAGCTGGTGAATTTTGGTTACTTGCAAACCCTACACTTTTTGCAAGTTCATCTATCCCCCCCCCAATTCCCAAGAGAATTTAAAGCCCCTGCTTACACCTGCTTTGCCTCCAGCAGTTCAGCATTTTTCACTTGTTACATTTCCACTTGATAACCACTTTCTGGACTGAGGGCTTGAGAATAGAATTTGGTGATTGGAGATTTTTTTCTAGACACAGCTTGCATTAATCAAGTTTTCTGTCAAAGAACCATAAAATTCATGGTGTGTGAACACACCAAGAGTCCACATGAAATTTTTATTACTATCTATTGTCAAAGTAAGACCAAAATGCTCTCCAAAAAGAAAACCCTGTAATAATAAATAAAGTTTACACTTCAATGAAGATCAAAGAGGAAACAATATAGATCAAAAGTAATCTGCAAATTTGGCCTTCATTTTCTCCCAGCCAGCAGCATTTGATCAATATATTGTCCTCTTTGAGCAAGTGCTATTAAAAAGAAAAATGCTTGCCTTATAGGAAGTGCTTAAACAGGAAATTCACCTTCAGATCATTTCCCAGTTGTTAAAAACTCAGCTTTAGCAGAGAAGGGAGAAGTGGAGTGGTGAAGTGCATGATCATTTCTCTTCCTCATGAACACCTTTAGGATGCTGACCCAAGAAGAGCAACTAGCTACCAGCTGAGGTCAAGGTGATGGCTGATTTGTAACTCTGATACTAGCTACTAAAATTGAAAAGGAAAAGGGAATAAAAGCAAAAGAGGTCACAGTTCTGTAACACTGACAGTAACACACAAATGATGGGTGCTGTCAACATTATAAACTATATACAAGACGAAGAAGGACTCTTTCTTCCCCCAAAGAATGTAACAACAGCAACAAAATAAAAGGTGAATAAAACACAGTTGGCACCTTATCGAGGGGATGAGGAGAAGGGGCTCCTCCTGAACGCTACAGGCTGAACTCATGGCAGTCCAGAGGACAGTTCATCTGTCTAAACACAGATCCTTTCCCCCTTCCTCATTAAATATTTAGTGAAGACCAGGCCAGTAGCAACGTCTGACGCAACCGTGGTGCTAATTAGACGTTAATAAACGCAAAGTTTTCCCCGCAAGGGAGCACCTCACTCCAGGAAGAGGTGGGGGTGCGTGGGGATTCACGGAGTGCCCTGTGGAGTGCCAGCCTCTGCTGCACCTTCCACGGGCAGTCAGTTGGGGAGGGTGTCCAGCCCCAGGGACGCCGCGTGCTGCTTCGCCCGGAGCCGCAGGTTCTCAATGCTCGTGGTTTTACTGTTCAGGCTTGGCAGGGAGCTGGAGGCCTGCAGGATGGGGGAGGACCAGACCTGCTGAGCGTGGGACAGCGACTGGTAATAGGACTGACAGTGCAGGGAGCTCAGCGGGGCCATGTTGACGTTCATGCCCAAGTAGGGCATGGCAGACGGTGTCCCCATTTCAAAGGAGGAGTAGTGGACCAAGTTGTTGGTGGCTGCCATGTGCTGGCGGAACTGCTCCTGCAGGCGGAAGAGGCTCAGGGGCGAGGAGGAGTAGGAGTGAGTCTGAGCCAGGCCGCTGCTGGACGAAGGCGTCACAGTCGCGCTGATAGGGGACTCTGTGGCAGGAGACAGAGGGGATGGGGGTTATTCTGACAGGCTGGATAAGCAGGTGCTTATTCACACCCCAGAAAGGTTTGGGCAGCAGCATGGGCCTGTCTCTTGCACTGGAGGGCAAATGAGAGAGGGTGTGACGGCTCACGAGAGCTAAATGTGTGCCCTTCCCCTACCTGGCACCTCAGAGTGTAGAAACGGGGCTGAGCTCTCTGCTGCTGCTGGGCACTGCTCTCCCCAAGATCCAACTGCAGCAGAAGGTCTGTGCTCTTTCAGTGCTCCAGCTGCAATGGACATCCTGCCCTCTGTGGGGCCTGTTCTGTGCTGAGGACAGGAGGACAAGCCTGGGCAGCCTGTCCATGAGCACCCACTCCACAGGGAATATGGGACTACACCCAACCACCAGCATCCCCCTTGGAAAGGGGTCCTGACCACCAGCCTGCCAGGTCCTGACACCAACCCCCATCAAGACGCTGCCCCTCACCTGCTTTTGGGCTCGCTCTCTTGCAGTTCAAAGTCTTGCTGTCCACACCAGGGCTCTTGTCCACTTTGGCCTCATCCAAGGTGCTCTTGAACTCCTCCTCTCTGTCGGTCTGGTCCTCGGGTGCCGACTCGCTGGCAGACTGCTCCGACAGGGTCAGGTTGAGGTCTGTGCCCACCTCGCTGGGGAGGCTCTGGACCTTCTCCGTGTCCGGGGTGGGAGCCTGGGTCTCCAGCACAGGCGGCTCCATCTTTCCCTCACTGTGGCTCCCCTCACAGTCCTTCTGCTTCTGCAGCTGCTCTTTCTGCAGGCTGCGCTGCTTCTTCCGGAATTTGGCTCTCCGGTTCTTGAACCAGACCTTCCGTGCCACAAACAGCAAGGGAGAAAAACCAGTGAGAATCCTGCTTAGGGCCAAATTCAGCATCACTCAGCCTCAGAGCTTCAGGGGAACCCAAAGTAACCAGGTGCTGCAAGCCCACTGTGCCCACAATCCACTTTGCTGGACCTTAGAGCTCAATTGTTTTCAGTGAATCTACAAATAACATTTCAAACAGACTAAAAAATATCCAGCCTCTGTACTGATTCTTTAACAGGCTCCACTACTGGTGTTTTTTGGGGTTTGTTAGTTTTTTCCCCCTAAATTGGTTAGGCAGCTGCATCCAAAAAGAATGTCTTGCAGCTGTAATGTCTGATGACATTACACTGGCTTACAGTCTGTTAAGTTTCTAAAACCACTTGGTTATAAGTGTATCAAAACTATGATGGCAACCCTCAAAGGAAGTCATTACAGGCAGAGGCTGTTGTCTGGGAACTGCATGTAGGAAAAGAGGAGAGAATCCATTATTTTTTTTAACCTAAATCAGTAAACATGTATTAGAAGAAATATATTAGCAAATCTTATTTGTTGTTTGCTTGGTTAGATAAGGGGACAAACCATTTTTTAGATCAAAATGCCTTGATACTTTTATAAAAGAACTAATTTTTTTTCCACAACTTTTTCTCTTTGCAGTTAAAAATATCTGCCTTTTAAAAGAAAATTACTGCTTCACCAGCAGGTTATGAGCTAGCACATTTGACTAATTGAAACTAAAAAGCAAACAAAAACAAAAAGCAAACCCAAAGCTTGGCCTGAGATGTTACAAATATTGACACTGGTGGAAAAGAGCAGCTGGAATTACTTGGGTCCTTACTTTTTTGAGAAAGCCAGAAAATCCTCGCAAATAAATAAATAAGTAGACTTCTGTTGCTGTTTCTAAAATTTCCCCCTAAGAAATGTGAAAGAACAAATGAAAACCAGTGTACGCTTCAGACAATGCTAAATTTAAAAAATGTGCGCGTGGATTAGAAGTTCCTTAAGCAGATGTGCGACTTTGGGTAATTTTATCCTCCCTGCCCCTGCCTTTGACAACTTTACTGCCCCAAAACCTTTGGTTCCACTGGAAGAATCCTGGAAGGTCGAGGGAGCTGTCAGCCCTCTGGGAACCCAGAGGTTCCCAGAGGAACCTCTTTTAAAGGTTCCTCTTTTAAAGGAGGTTTTAAAAGAGGAACGCTACGCTCTTTTAAACATCCCCACTGGCAAACCACCAAAATATCAGCACCTGGACTCTGGCTTCAGGCAGGTTAGTGCACATGGCCAGCCGCTCTCTCATCACCACATCTGGGTAGTGAGTCTTCTGGAAGGTCTTCTCCAGGGCCTCCAGCTGCTGGGCGGTGAAGGCCGTGCGACTTCGCCTTTGTTTGCGGTGCTGGGATCCATAACGTGCCTCCAAAATGATGTCTTGAAATGTACAGCCGTTGGAAGACAAGGAAAGAGGCCAATTTAATTATTGGAATTTGTACGCTGACAGTCGAATAAAGCACTCGCGAGCATCAGACAAAGCTACGGAATGGTTTTTTCCATTGCTTTAGAGCTGGTAAAACACATACATATGGATTTTACTGGTTAACTGAGGTGTCCAAAGAGAGAAAATCACAGCAGAGGGCTTAAAACTAGGTGACCTTTGAGATCACTTCCAGCCCAAACCATCCCATGATTCTAAAAGCCTGTTCTGGAGATAGAACCTCTTTCTGTGACAGCTGTGAAAGCTGTTGAGACTCCAGGGCTGAATTTGGCTGAAATAATTCAATCTGTTCCAACATCAGTGGGGCAGGACGTGCAGATGCCCAGACCCTACCACGGCAGAAGCACCTTCCGTTAAGAAACACAACTAAAAATGATGTGGGGACATTCACCCTTGTACTTCTTTAATGTCTTGTGCATAGCCCACTGCAGTCTTCAAGGCATGATATTGGAGAGCTGTTCTGGGCTCCAGTTCAGAGAGCATTTAATCTCATGTGCTTTTGTGCATTTTGCTCCAAAGCACATCCTTCACTGAGCACAGACACTCTCCAGCATCTGGGGTGGAAACACCAGCCAAGGCCACGTCCAGCCCCACTGGTTGCAAGCCCAGAGCTCATGTGCTCAGCCTTTCTCAGCAGAGCACCTACTCACAAGGTCTGACTTTGCAAACCAAGCTTGGAAAATAGAGGGCAGAGAAGAAATTCAGACTGGGGAAAATCTGAGGCCAACAGTAAAGGGCTTATTATTTTACCAGAGGGGTTATTATTGCACAACAGTTAGTGGGAGTAGAAGGATCTTAAATCAATGAAAATAAGTTACTTGAAAATGAAAAAAACCCACCCTTTATTATGCAAGTTGGGACATGCTGTGCTACAGCCCTGGAATGAAACAGTCTGGCAAGAGGTTTGCTCTCATAGAGGAAATGCAGAAAGAGCAGTGTCTGGTATCATTTTTAATTCGGTTAAGAATGTGACTTCCAGTAGAAGGGAGGAATGAACACATGAGAAAACAACAGAACAGGGAGAAAAGCTGGCACTATCAGCACACGGAGCCCGATGAAGGCTCTGGCTGCCGTTTGTTTGCGCTTTTGTCACGAGCATCGTGACATGAATCCAAACAATAAACAAAAACCTGCTGTCAGGCCACCCCCAGCAGCACACAGCCAGGTCTCAGATCCACTGGCTAACGAGCGTAGCAAATCAGCTTTGCACTGCTCAAACATTCCTCTTCCAAAACTTCCAGCTGTTCCATTCTAGGTCAGCACTCGCAGCGCCCTTCTGGGGGATTGCCAAAGCTGCGTGGTTTTGGCAACCTGGCAGAGATGTGATCAGGCTAAAGGTCTTCAACAACATAGTGCTGGTTGCATACAAGAGAATTTTGTGTTTGAGGAATCAGAGCTCCTTGGGGAGTTCAAATACTGGTGATAAAGCTGCCCCTGCGGAGGCAGAGGGACCATCCCTGTGTATCCAGGCACAGCTCACACTGCAGCCAGGCAAGGAGAAGGGATATTGCAGCACAAGAAATGAAACTGAAGCTGCCCTAAAACATTTTAAAAAGCTAACATTTGTGTTTCAAGTACACGAAAGCAGGAGAAAGGGCACTGGTTTAACACCCTGCTTAAACACCCTACCTGCAGGCTGGAGTATTCCCAAATTTCTAGAGTAGAGGTTAGACCTACCAGCTCCCCAGAGGCAGCAGCTCATGCATTAAGTTTGGCCACTCCAGCAAGAGGCAACCAGCAATTATTTTAATGTTTTAACTATGTTTTCAGGCTTTGTGCAAGAAGGAGAATATAAATTGCAGGTGAGGCTTTGCAGTTACCACCAGAAACCTCTGTTTTCTGACTTAAGGTCATTTGCTTTTGTGCTGCTTTATTCTGACTGTCCCTGGAAGGCAAATGAGATCTATAACCTGCACTGAAAGATATTCAGAAGTAACAGAATGTGAGGCAACTGCAAAGGAAACAGCTCGTAGGTATATAATGCCTACACTGCCAATGATAAGCAGATGAGGGGACTGTGGGATTTAATTTGGAAAGTCTTCCAGGTGGGTTATTAATTTTAAAGATAAGAGGTCAGGAAACCAATTGAATCTTCTGGTCAAGAATATGAGAATAGTTTTTTTTATGCTTTTTTTATCTTCCTCTGCTTTAGCCTAGTTCGGGCCAAAGACATGAAGTCCTCCGTGCTCTACTCTAAAAGACAGAGATCACAAACGTCTTTCAAGAGATCCTTGCAGCTAGAAAAGGGGCACCTTCAGATGCAGGGTCTGCAAGTTACATTGCAGAGTTCAGGGCCATCTGCTCCCATCTGACAACCTGCAGAGTGAAAAGGGGCAGGGAACAAGGGGATGGATGACCAGGACAAGGACAGTGCTCTCCTCTTCACTCTGTAGCCCAGCAGCAGAGCCAGGAGAAGAGTCCAGGTCTCTTTGATTCCACTTTGGTCGTTCATTGATGAGGACAGTGACTCCTGCTCTGCCCTGTGCCACCCCAAAGATCCCACAGGCCACTTAGAACCATGCTAAGAAGGTCACAAATAGCAGCTGGATAAGGGAACATTGCTGGCACAAAGGTCTGACAGCCAGCTGTGGCTCACTGATCCAAAGAGTCCAAGATCTTCATCATCATGCCTTTGTGGACTGCCCATCTGGGAGGACCTTCCTGAAACTTCTGCATCCTTATTTTGGCTTAAGCTGTTATTTATTAAATTCAGCCCACCAAAGCTGTCTGGACAGGTAATTTTTCCCACCTACTATAGACTGGAAGGAATCCCTCTACATTTATTTTTTTTTAAAAAAACCTTAATATCAGACAGCTAGAAAGCTATCTTAGAACAGATACACATTTTTAGGTAGTCAGGGAAGATAATTCCATTCCGGGGAAGTTTCTAGAATCACAAGTAAGGTTACTCTTTACTTTAGCTTCCCCATCCTGGTTGTCAGGATGCTTTACATCACTGCATCCAAGTCCAGACCAAACCAGTGATATTGCAGCTGTTGATCACTTGCACTGCAAGAGCCTTTGATGATCTCAGCCAGGTCTGGATGTTTCGTGGCAGGCTGAAATTTAGAGCAGATGTATGTGCCCTACCACACCAAATATTCTCAGGTCTCCATCCATTATTTTTGAACAATGACCTCTACCAAATCATAAAATACTCTCTGGGCTTTGCATTTCCTATTAATGAGAGCATCAGTGCAGTGCTGTAACAACCATGGCTGAACACAGAAAACCAGCTCAGAGGCTCTGGAGCAGCAGCTCCTGTCCTGCTGTCCCACCATCAACAGTGCTGTGTAAATGACACCGCCTGGGTAAAGTCACATGTGACTTGATTTGAGCTAAAAAGCTGTTTTATGGAAGGCAGCAGGATCTGCAGGAAAGTGTCACCCAAGGCAAGGTCTAGGATCCCCAGAAAGAAATAGTTCAAGGTGAAACCCAAATAAGATTCAAATGAAGATCATCTCTCAGAGAGAAAAAGAGGTTTTTAGGAAAGAAGTGAAAAATAGTTGCATGAAGAGACAAGGTGGAGAAACAAGCTATGGCCTGGGATGGCAGGAGGTGGCTGTCAGGAAATGCAAGACCTGAGTGCCTGAGCTGGGGAATCCAATTTATTTTGTGATCATGTAAGTTGTACTAAATTCAGCTGCTTGAATTTAGTACTCTAAAATTATTAGAGTACTAAATTCAGTAGTTGAATTTAGTACTCTCTGCCCTAATTTTCTAACAAGAAATGGAAATTCTTTGCTGTTTTCTGTTCACTCGTTAAAAGACATTTCAGTGTCTTTTTAAGCCTCTCTTTTCAATCCCACATAGTGGAACCACGTCCCACCTCTCCCCTGAGCTTCCCAGCTGTCGGAGGCCAGTCTGAAGCAAGGTGCCAGCACACACTGGAGGGCAGGTGTCACCTGAGAGCTTGGCCACAGGGACAGTACTGAGGAGCACACCATGCCCCTTGGCTCTCTCACACTCCTGAAGAGTTTCACCCAGTGCAAGCAACAAGGGGGGTTTTTTTTGTGCTGGGTTTTTGGTTTCTTTGTGCGCGCGGGGTTTGATTTCTTCGTTGTTGTTGCTTTTTTTCGAGTTCGGTTTTGGGTTTTTTTTTTTGGGTGAGGTTTTTATAGCCAGGCAAGGGCACTTGCCATGAGTTGTTCTTACCAGCTAGTCTCTCTGCCAGGGTGAGGGCGTGCACGGAGGGCCGGTAGTCGGGGGCGTGCTGGGCCTGCTGAGCTGCCTGCTGGTGCAGGTTGTACATGGCGCTCAGCGAGTTCATGGCGTGCAGCGAGTAGCCGTTCACTCCATAGTGCTGCATGGTGACATCAACCTGCAAAACATCAGCCACAGGACACAGGGGCTTAGGGACCTGCTGTTCCACCAGCCTGGGGTCTCAGCACAGCTTTGGAAAGGCTGAGCTCGGAACTGAAGCGCTGCATGCAAGGCTCATGTCTGACCTCTCAACGCCATCAAGTTCTGGGACAGGAATGGAAATATCTTCTGTACACCTGAAGCACCATCAACACAAGTCCAGCTTCCAAATTTAAAGCCCAGAATCTGACTATATCTCACTCATGCTGATCAAAATACGGGAAATTAATTTTTTTGCATACCACAATACAGTTTATCATGTTAAAGTGGCTTTTCATGCATTACCCCAGCTCTACCCCAGGGCTAGCTGGGATTTTGCCCCATCACTGACTACAGTGGACTATTTGTAATCCCAGTGCTGGAATGTCAAATAAAGTTTCTCATCTGAATTCACTCATTTATAATTTGTTTCCATTCATTATTCATTTTTCTAACAGGTCTCCTTAAGAAAACACAAATGATATGGGGAGGGGGGGTTGGAAAAGAGCATGTGGTGTAAAAGAAAATAAATCTGCACCATAATAGCACCAAAAATGTTATGGCTAAAGAGGGAATAAGGTTTGCAATAAATACTGACGTTTCATAGCTCAATAGCAAGGAAATTATTTCAGAAAACTAATGGCTTTTTTTTCTAATGTGGGCTCTGCATGAAACTTCAAGCTCTTTTTCCTTACAGACCATCTGTAAAACTGAGCTAATATTGATCTCAAAAGCCAAGCAATGCTTCATTCATCCCTGTTGTAAATGGCTGAGGGCCTCCAGGATGTCGTTTCTGCAGTTTGTAAGACATCAGAAAGGAAGTTGTGAAACATTAGCCACAAAATAAATTTTTTAAACCACCGTTTACATCAGCAAATCACCATGTGGAAAGTCAGTGCAATGAACAAATGCTCAGGGAAAGAGGGTCAGCTGGACTAACTTAAGGAAAGCAGCCATCTTTTCAGGCAGCCTCTCAGAAAACAATTTAAACACTGGAGGGAGGTGATGATTTCAGGAGAAATGCCCATGATTTTATGAGGAATGTGATGCATTGAACAGTGAAAATTGGGAAGAACAATTATCTGCTGTATTTTCTGTACTGCAAAAAGACCTTCATATTTGCCTGTGAATTATTACACCATGGAGGGACAGACTCTTGGTGAAGACATGGAAATGAGTTGATGCCACTGCCCCTCCTGCTCTGAACGCCTGTTCTTTCCACCTCGATGTAAGAAGTACAAACATGAAGTGACCTTGTGTAACAGCCAGACACCAAGCAGGAGTTCCTTAAAAAGCAGCTGAATTTAGTACAAGAGGGTCTGGGGCATCTCATGGCTTCACCCTCAAAGCATCTCTGCACTGGGGTGCCCAGGAACAGGGGAGGGAAACGTGCAGCTGAGTTTGGTCAAACACTCTGCCAGCCCAAGGATGACCCTCATGAGTGTGAGTTCTGGTTTTGGGATTGCCTTCTCAAAGAGGCTGCAGTAACTATAAATCCATAATTTTGGAATTTAGCACTCTGCTTCATTCCTGTTTCCCCAGGTCCCTCGTGCTCTGCCACTGCATCATTTCAGCACTGAGTGCTGGTGGAGGGTGGCAGGTCTGGGTGTGGTGACACCACCAAGATCTGACACACACCCTGAAGCCAGCTTCATCTGCTTTGTGTCTGCCTGTTCACCCACTCTGGACTGACTCCCCATTCTTCTAAGATAAAATGTGAAAATGGACATTTTCATCTCAGGTGCCAACTGAAACACAAGGATGCCACAGCTCTGCTCTAATGGAGCTTAGGGAAGATTTAAGCAATGACAAAATTGTTTGCTGGTTCTCTGATCAAGGTGATGGACTTCACACACCAACAGATTTTTGGCATTCTTATCTATTTTCCTCACAATGGGGTTCACAGCGAAATTACAGCTGTGGTGCTGCTTTCTGGGACTGCAAAGTTTTGCTGCTGGTGGCACGTGTTAAGGGACACGTCCCAGTGACATGTACCACTGACACAGCCACAGAGGACATCTCCCATCACCTGGCAAAGACTGACCTGTGGTGCAGCCTCCCCCCATCCTGGTGTGGCTCCCTTCCCAAGAGCATCACACCACCCAACACAGCTGTTCACTGCCTCGCTGTCACAGGCAAGGGCAGGACTGGCTTTTCTGGCCAGCACAGGCAGCAAAACAGAGAATTGCAACTTCATTCTGCCTCGTCCCCTCTCACCACCTCACTTGTGAACCAGCTGGCTGGCTGCACCAGCTTTGGCCAGTGGGGTAGGGGTCTCAAAGCTTATTAAGTTCCTGTGTGTTTCGTGAAAACCATTTGAGGACACAGAACCTATTAACTGCCCTGGGCTGCTGCCAGACCTCTGTCCTTAATAGAGGCTGGAGAATCCACACCGGGGCTCAGCCTTGCCAGGAGATACGTGGGAGGCCAAGTGTCTTTGACTCCCAGCTCTCAGAAATGCCTGTTTTTCTTTTCTAATCCCCCTTGCATGTCACCAGCTGTGGAGCAAGCTGGCACATTAAAGGAAAAGCCAAGAGGGAGAGGAGGGGAATTTTCCCATACCATACAGGGAAAACGTATGGTATGGGAAAATTGTATGTCTTCCAAGGACACTGCCAGTGGTGTTGTGTCTGGAGCCCAGTGTTTCCACTGAAACACTTGCTCCAGGAATATGTCGCTGATTTTGATTGTTAAAAGATGATTTTGTGTGTACATTTTTGCGTGGCCTAGAAGAAAGCACATTTAAAAAAAAAAAAAAAAAGGAAAAGAAAAAAGAGAAGGACTTCATAGGGGTGGGCTCAGGATGGGAGTCAATGCCACCACAGCTTTGGTGATAAGTGCCTGTTACGCTGCAGTGCAGACAACAGGCAGAACTTCCTACTCACTTGTGCAGCAAATGTATCATCCCAGATTCTGTATAAAAAATGAGGGAATTTACTGAGCGAGACGGTTCAGCCGGGTAAGCAAAGTTAACTGAGACCACAAATAGCTCCTGTTTAACTGTCAGCTCCGAGCTCACTCCAACCCCAATAAATTAAATATTTAAAAGACATCATGCAGCAATTTTTTTAAATGGAGAAAGCCATTCATCAAGCCACTGCTGTGTTTCACAAGCTGTCGAATAGTGCTTACACTGGTTAAAATAATCTTTATATTTCATTAAGCAACCAAATAAGCTGATCCCTTCCCACTGGCTGTATAGATGGTTTTAATTTTCAAAATCTGCAAATGCATCTTTTATGTCTCTGCATGGCTGGAGGGCCTCAGGAACAGCCACAGCCAGGAGCAGGATGAGAGCAAAGTTTGAGCTCCTGCTTTGTTGAAGGGTAGGTGCTTGAGCAGCTGTGGGTAAGCTGGGAGGGTAACAGGGTCCATCCTGAAAGAAAGGGGATTCCTCATCCTGATTTTGTGCATCAGAGATCACTGAAGAGTTAGGAGCAGCGAAGAAAGGAGATGGAAGCTGAGGAAAGGTGCAGGAAAACAATAGGTGAGAGGAAAATGGTCCTGCCAGGACCTGTGGGCTGGTGCTGCAGCGTTTGCTCAGCACAGGGGTGGGTGCTGTGGGCAGTGCCTGGGCTGGCACCTCCTGGGCTGGTGGTCTCTCCCTGCACAGCCCCCCAGGGCAGCAGCAGAGACTCTCCCACCCCCAGCATCACAAGTGGGGCCTCTCCCAGCCCCACACTGCTCAGCTCCTGCTGTGAGGTCTCCTCACATGCCCTCACCAGACCCTGCCGGGGCTCCCACTCCTCCTGGCTCTACACTCCTGGCATTGCTACCTCAGGATCAAACTCCCTCCTATGGCTCTTAGCTCTCACTGGTGTTTTTGCTATGGAAGGCTCATGGATGCTGTGCCTGCTTTTCTTCCCAAGCCTGCAGACTTCTCAGCCTGCAGGGGCCGTGTCCTGCCAGGATCCAGCCTCACACACAGGACATGGGATTTCCCCTAGCTTTAGCTGCTGCTTGCTATGAGAAATCCAGCTTTCTCCATTCCTGCACTGCTTTGAGGCCAGGCACTGCAGGATTCTGCCCACCCCAGACTAATCCAGGGACCCCACCACTCTGTATTCAGCTGCTGCTGCTCAACCTGAAGCAAAGCAATCTGCACATTCACCATACAGAAAGAGGAACCCTGTTACCCCAGGGCAGAGCTGCACTCTCCAACCAGCTGCACTCTCCCATCCATCCCTTCCCAGCACTGGCCTTGAAAACCTCAGGTTCCCCTGAAGCCACACAGCACAAGAGTGCTGCAATTTATGGTGCACCACATAAAAGCCTGGCATGCAGGGGAGATCTGACCCTGGGGTTTCATATTCTCAGCTTTGTACAAGGCTTTAAGTTTCCCTACTTAGCTGGCAACTAATTTTGTATAATTCTGCATGTAATTCTGCCCTGGGAGAAGATGTGAAGAGATACCCATGCATTTCCTCACCAGCTGAAAGCCCCTGTTCCTAGTGGCTTGTGTATATGTGGAATTGAGACAGATCTGGGAACAATGTAAAAAATGAAGTATTAAAGTTTTCTGAAAAGTATCTGGCAAGAAAACATCCATATTTTTCCTTCTATAAGGAAAAAAACAAACCAAAAAACCACCAAACCAAAATCACAAACAAGACATTTGCCCTTCTCAAGCAAACTCTGTCAGGTGAGATGAGGCTGAGGCTGGATGTAGGACATGCAGCTTTGCAGGGCCTTTGGACCATTGTCTCTTTTCCCTCCAAACAGTGAATCATCCCAAATACAAAGAAATACTGAGACTAAATTCACTGATCTACATGAGACACTCAGGTGCCATCATAAAAAATGGGGTAATAAAACCTATGAGTTAGAAATACTGAATTATTCCTAGAGGTTTCAAGAAGAGGATGCCAGTCTGCTTTTGACTGGCAAAAAAGTGATAAACTGGGGTGTTTATCACTTCAGCAAAGCTGTCCCCAAAATGTGAATGTTGGTGATGGTTGAGAAGGTGTATGAGGCCTTCTTTACATGGGAAACAAGCTGTACAAAAAAAAAAAAAAAAANGTTTTTTAAAGGGGAAAAAACCGATCAAAAAAAAAAAAAAAAAAAAAAAAAAAAAAAAAAAAAAAGTCAAATCTGGACTTTGGGGTCACTTTTAAAAGGAAATTTCAACATCATAATTCATTGCTTATGGAGAGATTCACCATAAGCAATGGAGAGATGCATTTAAAGTTTGGAAGAGCATGGCACAGCTCTGAGTAGTGCCCTGGTGCAAGGCACAGCTTGAGCACAAGGAAAATATCAGTTAAAAAAAAAAATCAAGCATGAAACAGAAGTCTGGTGCACTTGATTGGAGTTCAGGGTTCTGCAGGTGACAGGAAAAAACAGGAGTAGCCCTGTCAGGAAAAAGGAAAGTTGTCTCCTCAGCCTGAGCACCTGCCAAGGTGCTACAAATTGCTGCTAGAGTTTATGCAAAGCACAGGAGCCCACTGTTCATTACTAACAGGGAAAACCAGCAAATGGTTTGTGCTGCAACATCCTTTCCCCCTTATTACCACTGGCAAAAAACATCATTGGACATAGAATCACAGCAGAATATTCCCCCTCACCTCCCCTGGAGCTGTTCTGCATTATGATTTTATGCTTTAATTCCTTATTCAGAAACACTTCAATTCAGAAAGATAAATAACAAATCTTTGACTCTGTGTAACTCACATTCTAGGATAACAGGCTCACTCTATAGACAGACATTGAGTTTATATGTATTTGTAATTTTATATGTAATTCATACTGTAAATGAATTACATACCTGGGGGGTTATGAATAAATGATCATAGCAAGAGGTTTTCTTCAATTTTTTTTAATATATCCCTAAATCTTTTGGATATTTAAAGGCCCAAAATCACATAAGATAATAACCAACACGTTATAAACCAGTTTTGTTCCTCACGTGAGATTACCAAATGTCTAAGGAAACAATTTCACCTTTGTAGTGGATGAAGTACTGATAATTTAAAATACTGTAACACATCATAGTTCCTCATTCAAATGTCAAAGTCTGAGAGCAGCATGCACTATAAAAACAGGCTTCCAAAAGACTTTCCTTATAACTGAAATAAGGAACTGAGAACAGCTCCCAAAAAACCCCAGGACTCCACATTTCTGATCTTCCTGAAATATTCTTACCCCTGTGAAATCCCTGGATTTAAATAAAGTTAATTTCTAAGTGCAGACAGAGATCATAATTAAGCAGGATCTAAGTGACAATGCACAGAAGCCAAACCTGACCAATTACACCAATTCTCTCAGCTCACACTCAGCTATTCCTAGTGACCTTGGTATAAATAAAGAGATATTTTTACTTAAAACCAGGAGGATGGCTAGCAGCTGAAATCTGGAAATACTTCCAGTTAAGGACAGTGTCATCATTTTTGGGTAGAGCTTGTCAAATAATTGACTCTGGGGCTATGCTGATGATGAGGACAGCAACTCATTGTGTTTGTAATGCTCATCTGTTTGTAGTGGAAAGAGGGCTTGTAATTTCTGTAAAACAAACATCAGAGCATCCTGCTGAGACAAGAAAGTTTTGTTGTAGGACCCTAGAAATTCTCAACACCAGGTTGTGAGAAGCTGAGGTAACAGGCCCTGGCTGACAGGGGTAACTCACATCATTTGCTGTGATTTTATTTAAGGCTTTTGTGAAATCATAGTTTTTCACCTAAAAGATAATAACTGATCAGACACTTCCTGGCAAAAACTTTCAAATGCCTCTATTTGCAGAGGCATTCTTCAGAGGGCAGGCTTTATAGGTAAAAGATAAAATAAAATAAAGACACCCTTAAAGACTCTACTTTTGAGTGGGGGGTAAGTTTCAGGGCTTGGAGCCCAGCAGCTTGCAGTGTAGAGCCAGGAGTGGCATCTCTAAATATCACTGTGGTGCAAAATCCCTTGCTTGTCATAATTTGCACGAAACAAGCAGTGCTGGCAGATCAAACCAGGACAAACCTCCCTTCTCCCCTTCAGAGCAGCGCTCAAACCTCTGCAGAAGCTCTTGGAAATTATACTGAAGTGGAGCGTTTTCCTGGATAAACAGAAAAATTCTTGATACGAACATCACTTTGACTCTCGTTTCTCATCTCATTCTGCTTCCAGATCAGTCAGCAACAACAACAACAACAACAAAATCATGCATTTAAGATTTCCTGTCATTAACACCAGAATGGGAACTGAACCCTGCAGCCCAGCTCTGCCAAGGCTGCTGCTGCACATCCGTGGATAGGAAATGCGGCCGCATCCCGCTGCAGCCAGGCTCGCACCTTCCTGTGCTGCCCACCTGCTCTGCAGACCTTACAGCATCTCTGCCTCTGGGCTGCCCTGAATTCAGAACCTGGAGTAACCCTGAAGCCCCCAGCAATCAAACTGCTGAATTCATGAACTGCTTTAAGGGTTTATCTTTGGTGGTTTTATGAAAAGAAAAACAACGAAGTACCTGCTCAGTCCTTCGCCTCGCTTCTGTGAAAAAGGCTTTCTTGAGAAGCATCATTTTGTTTTCCCTAACACTGGCAAAGGGAATTTTCCTAACCAAACTCTGCCCTTTCCCAGGGCTGCTGGAAGCATGAGAGTGGCTCCCTGCTTGCTCTCTGCTCCCAAACCAGCTTTTGCCTGCAGCATATTTGATTGCAGATTGTTCCCATGAGCAAACTGACTGTCCTGGAAAGGCAGCCTCTTGGGACTTCTGGTTCAGGAATCTCCCATCCCTGGAAGATGGAGCAATATCCTGGAGGATTTTACCTATGACAGTCTCATTAAGAAGACAAGGATCTACAGTTCTGTGTCAAAATATGTTTTTAAGCCTGTGACCTCTCCTGTGTCTATCCTGAGCACCACAACCACGACGCTGATCTGACAATCTAACCCTGAGCCCTAACAAGGGAGCTCAAATCCTGCAAGAAATGCACAGATAAGCTCTGTAAAGATTTTCTGAGGCAGTTTAAGACATTCCCAGCTCCTCTCCTGCTGCTCCCAGGTGCTGCCAGCCCAGCAGCCAGGCTGGCAGGAGGGAATGCGGGCTTGTCCCGGGTAATGCCTCAGCCCAGATGCTGAACTCCACGGGCAGGCACTGGGATCAGGCACACAGGGAGGGTGATTTCTCCCCCCACCACCACTACTCATCAAGTAGAAAGTAAAAAGTCAAAGCTGTAAGCTCTGGGTGTTAAGATGAAAGAGTTTGGTGGTAGCACACGAGGAGGGGAGCAGTGTGTCTGTGAAACGCAGAGGTTTCTGCCACACTGCTGGAGTTTAACCCTGCTGGCACAAAAGGACTTTCCTGGGTGCCCTTTTAGCTGATCAGATGGAGGGTTGTGAGGTTATCATGCCAAGTGCAATTCTGCTCGAAGGTGATTTTGAGAAAGAGCAAGCAAAACTTGAAAGCAACAGAAGCTGAGAGCCTGAACTCAGGATGTTTCTGCACGTTCAGCTGGACCCTGCCTCTGCAGGTGATTCTTGCAGCACTCCAAACAACAGTCACAAAACACAGGATGGCAACTGCTCCTGCTCAGGCTTAAATCAGCTATAAGGCAAAATGACAGACAATCCTACTTTGGCCTAAAAGGGAAAAAAAAAAAAAGATCCTGAAAGGCAGCTCCACAAGCCATGCAATTGTGGGGGTGCTTCTAATACATTAAAAGAATAAACCAGAAATTTTAAGTTTTTCTTCTTTGCAAATGGAAACATAAATGTTCATCCTAGCACTAAAAAAGATGCTTGAGCTCAGTGGCTTTTACGAGGAGGGGCTGGGCTGGGGCAAAGACTTGTGCCACCTTAAGACAGGGCCACAAACTGGAGTTGGTGGCAGCAGTGCCAGGGGCTGGGAGCACCACGGGCGAGTGTTAGGCTGCCTTTCCCGTAAGCGTTTGGATCCTCCACCGAATTCAGCGCGGCTGCCAAGGTAAGCAATGTCTTTTGGCCACCAGCAGGTGATCTGAGCTCTGAAGAGCTGTGTGCTGCAAAGCAGGCAGAGCTGCTGAACGACTGCTGGGTTTTGTGGGGAGACTGAAGTCCCTCCGCGGAGGCAGGCTCACCCACCTCGGGCTAACACACTCCAAGAGCTCCCAGAGCTGCTCCCTGCTTGCTCTGCCCGGTGCCTGGCACGGCTGGACACACCAGGTTTCCACAGCTCCCTCGGGAAGATCATTCCCTCCCTGGCGAGATCCAGCAGCTCGTTTCCCCCAAAGCAATTGGGACTCTTTCTTTGGAAGGTCCCAGTGGAGTTCCCAAGCATCAGACTCACACTTTCAGGTTTCCAGCACCATTTCTCAAGTCAGTATTTGCTCTGGCCATGCAGGGGCTGCTGCTGGTCCTAAGAGAGCTGTGCCAGCTACCCACAGCTCCTGGTGCAAATATCTGTTTCCCTCCCTTCAGAGAACTGCTGCTCCATCCTGCTCCCAGCCCTCCCTCACGGACTCTCTCCTTCCCATGAGCTATAATTCCACCAGAACCACTTTAGGAAACAGAAGAAGTCTGATTCAAAACCTAATGAAGTTAAAAGGAAAAAAAAAATCAATTTCAATAACTCTTAGAGTAAACTAAACTGATGGAAAAAGGTTTGGCTAACCCCGGTGCACCATGAATTAATTCTTGACTATTTGGCTACATCTCCAAATTCTTCACCAGCACATTTTGACAGAAATTCCTCTGAAGTAGATTAGTTTATTAGCAGCTGTATAGGATTGGAAAATTTGGGATTTATTGAATCCCTGTTCTTCAGCATTTTCCCTACTCCTATGTTTTTCCAAACGAAGCAAGGTAGCTACAAACATTCTGTTCAGACACAAGCTGTGGAAACCAGCACTCAACCTTTTGAAAGGGTTTAAGCCCAGCTGACACTTGTCAGTGCCTCACTAGAAGCATTTTCAACTTGACAAGCTGAATTTTAAGATGCCCCTGAAAAACCACTAGAATCTTAGCAAACGTGGACTACTTCTAGCTGAACAGTTTACCCATAGTGTCACCAGTAAAACCAGTAGGGAGATACATCAGAAGAGCTGGTCCAGGACCTTCTCTGAAGCAGCTTTGTTTTGTCAGGGCTGGTGTGAAAACGACAGAGAAAAAAGAAACTGTTTGCTCCGGCTTCTTTTCGCCCGATTTCCCTCTTTCTCAGCAAAATATTCTTTTAAAGGATAAAGACACTGGGAACCAAAGCCACTGCAGTCACTCCCTCTACAACTGTATTGTGCAAAACTTGCCTGGCAAGCCTGCCTTTCTCTCTGATTTGTGGCAGCTCCTCTGGCTCTGTTTCTTTGGTGCAGGCAGCGACACTGGCACTGAGGAAAAGCCACATCTGCACCAGCTCCGTGAAACAGAGCTCTGCCTTCTGATACAGCAATAAGATCACTTCACATGTCTGTGAGCATGAGGAGAATATCCCATTTAGACATCAAGATCTCTTTAAATTAGCAGGAAAAGCTGGAGAGCTGATCTTAGCCACCCTTCTGTGTACTGACGGTACAATTTTGGGTGTATTTTTGCATTGACAATGCTGGTACAATTTAATACAACCTCTCATCAGCCATGGGGTAACTCAGGGTTGAAGTCACTCTTACCCTTTCAGGAATTTTGTGCCCATTGCAGTTCTTATTTAGAACAGAAAAACTGAACTTAGAAACACACTCCAAAAGCCAAAGGGTTGCAGGTCCAAGTCTCTCTGGCTGGGGCAAACAAGGAGGTGGGAATCACTTGCATCAACTCACTCACGGGTGAGAAGTGAACATGGAAGGGATAAGCTAAACAGTCAGCAAGCCCGTTCTGAGCTGTGGTCAGGAGAGACACAGAGCAGTGAGAAACTGCAGATTTACTCTCTGCACGGGGGTGGGGGCCACGGAGGGTGTTAAACCTTTCATCCTGAGGGTGAGTCCCATCCTACTCTCCCTAGAACAGGCAGGGCAGAGGAAAAGCCTGATGTGCACTAGGGCACCCCGTGGGGCTCAGCCTTTGCCCTTCATGGAGAACACGACACACATCCTGCAGGTGCATGAGGTACCCAGCAGGGTCAGTTGTCCACGGCTTGGAAACTCAGGGAGGAGAGGAAAAAAAGCAGCAGATAGTGCTTGAAAAGCTGGGGGAGGTGGGCACTGAAGGTCACCCCCGCAGCCCTCCTCGCTGAGCCCCGGGCAGGCCGGGGAGCTCCCCCAGCCTGAGGAGGGTCTCACCCGACCCCGCTAAGAGCAGATTTCGCTTCTCTTTCGCTTTGTGTTCGTGCAGAGGTGAGGGAGCGAGAGGGTAAATAAACCCCAAACCCTCCAGCCCTGCCTTTGGGGAAGCGGGAGGCTACTTCAGACAAAACTGTTATCCATTAACATCCAATTATCACTTGGTCCAAGCCATTAATTATAAATCAGCCTCCTAATTGGGATAATTAGCTCTCCGCTACTTAATGTAGTATGACTGATGCGTTTGGAAAGAAGGCAATCAGTCCATTTGTTTAGCGTTAGGCGAACAAATCCAACTCTCATGGTTTAATTTCAGCCGCAGCCTTCCCCCCTCGGCCCACCATCAGCATTCAGAGCTCATCGCAGCCCCGTTAATTGTTTGGGAATCACGGCAGGGATGGGCACACGCATCTCCGCGGGGCTGGCGGGACCGCAGCCCCCAGCCCGGGGATGCGGCCGGGCTCGCCCCTCCCTCGAGGGGAATCGCTGGGATTTTGGGGAGGGGGTTAATTAGAGGGGACGGGTTTGAACCTGAGCGACCCCACTGTTGGGATCGTTCCCTGTCACCTCGGCCGGGCCTCGCCTCTAGAAACCATTTCGGGGAGAGCGGAAAAACTTTCCTCTTTATTTTTTCCCCCTCTCCTTCTCCCCACTTCCTCGGATGTCTCATTAATGCCGGCTGCTCGGCGAGCCGCCGATAGCTGCGGGACATGATTAGATATTTATTACTGTCATTTACATGGAAAACTTGAGCTAACCAAGTGGAACTGGAGGGGGCCGCCGGAGGGGACGGGATGAGGCGGAGCGGGGACATTTCTTTTTCCCCGGCGGAGGCGGAATGCGGGGCGCAGGCGGAGCGCGGCCGGCTGGAGCAGAGGGTGCGGGGGCAGCCCCGCAAAGCCCCAGCCGGGGCAGGGCTGTTGGGCCGAGCCCTCCCCGGCTCTGCGGTTTCGATACCACCTCGCTCCGGCCGCGTTTCGTTTCCAAAAGCAGCGCTCCGTGCGGGAATCCCACCGGGAAACGGGGGATGTTGCCCTCTCCCTCCTTTCTGCTGACGGCCTCGCCGAGGCGACCCTCGGGGACACCAAGGACCTGTCCCGAGATGCGCTGACCCCTTTTTCCCCCGAGGCGCCCGAGGTCGCTGCCTGGAAATAAATGGAAGGCGCAGCCGGGAAAAGCCACCGACCGCGGGGAGCGGACGGCTCCGTATGGGGCTCTTCTTGTCCCTTCTCTCCCCAAATGAAGGGACAGGCACGGCAAGTGTCGCGGTCAAACCCCACTTCCATCGGAGGAGAAACTTCCCCGAGGGTGTTGCTTTGGGCTAGCGCAGCCCGTGGGGCCGGTCCCCCGCAAGGCTCCCGGGGGGTCACCATCGCCCTCTCCTTGCCCCCTGCAAGGGGAACGGGTCCCGGGTGCCCCGGGCAGCCAGCACCCAGTGGGGACACGGACTTTTTTCCGCTCAAGTGCTGGCCGCGGCGGAGCACAACCCACCCCCCTTCCCTATCTGTTATCCCATGGCCCGAGGGGCGACTCTGGCGGAGATGTATGAGATCTCTTGCGGTAAAAATATGCATGCGGATCCCCATTTGGTTAGCCCTATAATGGAGGTGTAAATAGGTTTCGACTGCGAAGCCCTTAATTTGTCAAGAAGGGCTGACAGCGCAGGTCCGGGATTTATACACCCCTTGAACAGGGGAGCGCGCAGGGGGGGCGCAGAGACCGTCCTGCCAGCTCCTTACAGGGGGCTCCCCGTCCCTTTTGCCGTCTAACCTCGCGACGGGGTGACGTGAGGGTGTGATTTGTCCTAAAAAGCCTTCCTAGCGCTGCCGGCATCTTGCCGTCCCTTCCGCACTCAACTTCCAGAAAGAAAAAGCAGTCCCGGAGCCAGCCCGGGCCATCGCCATCGTCCCCGGGCCCCGCTCGGGGCTGGTTCTGCCCTCGGCAGCTCTCCCCAGGCTGCACAGCTTACTAAAACATCCTTATTAAACAGGGGGAAAGTTGCGCTGTCCTCCCGCGGAGCCCGGCTCACGGAGGGATGCGCGTCCCGCACCCTTCCCCGAGCCGGGCTACAACCCCGCATCCCCGCCCGCTGCCTGAACCGCAGCGGAGCGGGCCGGCGCTCGGGAGTCGATCGGAACGAGCCCCCGAACTGGCAGAGCGGGGGTTGCATTATTTTTGTTTTTCGCGGTAGTTTGGATTTTTTTTTTTTAAGCGCGGCATACTCCAAATAAACAAGAAAGGAAAAAAGAAAAAAAAAAAAAAAGAAACAAAGAAAAACAGGAGGACAGAGAATTTGCCCTGGAGCCCGGGCCGGGTTGCTCCTCGGCCGTGCGCGCATCCCTGCCCGCGGTCCCTCCGCCGGCCGCACATTCCCGCACGGACAGATTCCCTCCTCGCAAGCAATCCCCAAGTCCTGTTCTCTCCCCGCCGCCATCCCCAGCCCAGCCGGAGCCGCGCTGCCCGGGGGTTCTTACCTGGGGCGGTGGGGCAGCCTCTCGGCCCGCCGTGGGAGCGGGGACACGCGTGGGAGCGCGGCGCTGCGCCCCGGCCCGCCCTACTCCATCCGCCCGCGCTGCCTGCGCGCTGCCTGCGCGCCCGGCGGAGCTGCCATCTACCGGGAGTCAGCATTGGAGAAGGATTTTTAAAAGGAGCTTCATAGCGACCCGGGAGCTACCCAGCAAGATTTTCAATGGTCCTCCACCCTGTCAATCAAAGCGGGGCTGCTGGTACACCCCCCACCCCCCCAACACTTCTTACTAGTCATTTACTCCAAGCCGAGGTGTAAACGCCTAATTAAATCCCTGGAAGCGGACGGGATGCCGGTGGAGGGAGGAGGGCTAGAGCCGGGACCGGGGGGGCGATGGGGTCCGTCGGGCACAGGGAAGGGAAGCCAAGCCGTGCCTCTCCCCGCGCCCCCCGCTTAGCACCGCGCCGGATCGGACCCTGAAGTTTCCCTCTCCCCCGACGGCCCCTGGGTGGTGATGCTGGTGGGGGATAATCTCCCAGCTTTAATCCCAGAGCGGCCGCGGCCCCCCACCCTCCTCCCGGCCGCCTCGCTGTCCCAGCTCTGTCTGCGGCACCCCTCGAGTACTCTTTAAAACGGAGAAATAAAATAGAAGCGGTGGAAGGAGCTCAGAGGAGCGCTGGGCGGATTCGCCGCCCGCCCCGTCGGGAAAGCTCCGCTGCGGCAGCCGGGAGCGCACGGGCGGCCGTGCCGGGCCGGGCCAGGGCAGCCCGGAGGGCACAGGGACGAGGGACAGCACAGGGCAAGGAACGAGCTCCTAACGCATCTCCCCTTAACCCTCATGATATTTTTTTTTTCATACTTTCCCCCGAAATACTTTTTTTTTTTTCCCCTTCGGTATGTAAAAAAGTGGAAAACCAGCTTTTCCTTTCCTTGTATTTCTTTTTCTTTCCCTTTTTACTCTCTCTGCGGGGTTTTCGCAGGTACCTTCCCGTCCAGCGGCCGGGCTGGTTATCTGGCAGAGCTCACGAACTGGAGCGCTGGTTGTGTTTGCTTTTCAGCTTTGCCATGCCTTCGCAGCAGAAAGAGCAGTTTAAAGCCTTTAGAGAGATTGCTAATAGATGCCAGTTCCTTGCCTTTAGATTCTCTCCCAGCCCAGGAGGATTTAGGATGGGATTGGGAGACGAGACGCCATTTCAGGCTCCAAAACACCCTGTTTTAAAATGACTGCGGGTAAGAGGATTAAAACAATAATACCCTTCTCTTCTTGAAGGTTTTTTTTTTTCCTCTCTCCCTCCTATAGAAAAGATTTCTTCTCCCAGAGCAAAACCGTTTAGACAGGAATTAAGGGAACAAGAAAGAATAAGAGGGGGGGAGAGGACCTTTTAATTTGAGCTTGATATTTTGTACAAATTCTGACCAAAAGAAAAAAAAAAAAAAAAAAGGGATCGGTCTGGCTCGGGACACCAGAAGGCTCCAAGTGCCACTTACTTGTATTTCTTTTTATTGTATATATTAAGTCTTTTTTTAAGTTTTTTTTTTAAACCAGAGGTTATGGGGTACCAAGTGATCGTCTCGGGAAAGAGAGGGAGGGGGTGAACCTATTGAAATCTATTCCATCCTATTCGTGCCCTCGCTCCGCCGACGTCCCGCTCGCCCCGGGAGCGAGGAGAGCCCCTGGCCCCGTGCCTCCCCCCGCACCCTGGAAGCCAAACACCCGCTTTTGGCCACGAAACCGATCGGGCGAAACTCGGCGCATCGATCGCCGCGATCTCTTTTCGGGTACGTTTTTTCGGGGACCCGACCCCGGGCTGGCCAGGGCAGCACAAACAACGCGGAGTTGGCCCTTCTTGCTTTTTTTTGAGGTGTCCCTGCAGAGGACACCAGCGGTGCCACCGCCCCCCGGGTTTGCCACCGGCACCTTCCCTCCTGCGCTCATCACAACGACTCGCAGCGGGGCACCGCGGGCAGCCGGATGGCGACGCTTCCCAAAATTCAGCCGCCCCCCTGGAAACCCCTCCTGGCCCCTCAAAAGCCTGTCGGGAGCAGCCCCGCGGACCTGTAGCTCCCGGGATCAAACACCAACCCCGGGGGACAAAAATCTGCTGCAAAGCCGGCAAACTCGGCGGGGCTGCTGCGCTCGGTGCAGCGGGGAAGGGGCTCTCCTGTCCGGGCTGGGGCAGCGCCTCTCCCAGTTCTTCCTCAGTTGTCGCTTGCAGCCAGGCACGGATTCCCAACCCCTGCGACCGCGATGTCACCATTGTCTCGGCTCTCTCTGCTCGCTCAGAGCACGGGAGATTTTGTAATGACTTCGACGAAAAAGCCTGGTTTAATTCCTCCCTTCCCCTCGAAGAAATAATAAGAGTTTCCCTCTGTCTTCAGGATATCTCCCCGAGCTCTCCAGCGACGGGAGGTCCGCCGTTTAACCAGCCCCCATAAATAAGTAATTGCCTTTAATTCGGCTTTTACTCGCAGAAACGAGTAAACAGCGCATTTAGCGCCGCTCGGAAAAGTGACCCCAGTTTGTCCGCGGAACTGATTTATCGCATCTCCCCCCGCCCCGAGGTACCGATGGGGCAAAGCATCGGGGAATCGGCACCACTCGTGTCCAGATTACACGGGTTTCTTCTCCAAAACGCGGGGAAGCGAGGGAGGGATGCGGAATGCGCAGGAGGAGGGAAGGCAGCCCCGGGGGGACCCGCCAGGAGCCCCCCGCTCCCC
>VZRH01007637.1:798078-833331 GCA_013397555.1 Urocynchramus pylzowi
TTTGGTATGGGGCATCTTTTGGGGGTTTGAAATGTTCCAGACATTGTCCAGTACTTTGTCCCCGACGCCAACCGCATTCGTGTGAGACCGAAAGGGGATTAACTTGTGAACTTTTAAAAATCAGAACTTAAATGAGAGGCAAATCTAGGCCACAGCTCATTGTGGGAACCGTTTCTTAAGCAATTAAAGCGAGAAGAAATTCCTCGCAGCCTTTTTCCTTAAAGCAGCTTTCTGAAGGATTTAAGGAGGACTAGTGTCCGGTCCATCAAGAAAGATTTAAACTGCACAGTGATATAGAAAATCTCCACTTGCTCTTATTTAAAGGGGCACTATCACCATTTCCATAAGACCCTTGACATTGTTTCTTTAATCTTGTTTATAAACTTAAACAGATTTAAAAAGTTTTTTTTCTCTTCTCTGCCTCTTTTTTTTTTTTTTCATGAATTCATTGAAAATATATTTGATGCAGTATTTGAAAAGAGACCAAAATAGGCTCTCAGTTGGCTCACAGTTAAGGATTTTCTGTTACTAAAAAGTCTCAAGCCACAGCTTGCTACATTTCTCCTTTTGCTCTTGGAGGTTTGAAGGAAAGTGAGATTAGTGGGAAGAGGAATTTATATTTTTTTCCTCTGGGGTCAAGTATGCAATAAAAGTTTCTTTCTCCCCAAATTGAGAGGACACAAAGCACCTTTCCCCCCCAAAATCGACTCAAACCTTCATGCAATATTTGTGGTTTAGCACATTCTCCTTTGGCTGAGGGTAGAATTATATTCTAAGCAGCCTCCTGTAATGTCAGGTTTCTTTCTTTGATTCCCTCCTTTCTCTTTCTTTGCCCCACTAGTGCTCCCTCCTTAAGTCCTGGCTGTTGGGGCTGGTTCCTACCCATATTTAGAGGTCAGCCACTATTTCTCACAGTTTTTCCAATTTGAGCTACTTGACAACGTTTTCTGCACTGCATTCAAAATAAAAAATACCTGCTAACCTTATTCCAGAAAAACCAGTTGTTTCCCCTTAAGTCTTAAAAAGAAGAAGAGGGGGGAAAAAAAAAGAGAGACTGAACCACCTTGGAGTCACCAAAGCTTTTGGTGCTTATAGCTAATTAATAGCCCTAATGATATTTTTCCAAGTCCATGAATACATTATGTTTGCAATCCAAAAAGCGTTAGCCCCATTCAAGGGTACTTCAACATCTGCTCATTTAAGGGCAATTAATCATTTTGATATATGGTTTAAAATTGACTGCTTCCAAGGGACTTTTTTTTTTTTGACAAGAATAACAAAGCAATTTGCCAGGAGCCATCTTCTGGACATGTTATTAGCAGAGCCTTCATCTTAAAGAGGGTTTAAAAAAAAATCCTCAGATTTAGGTACCTGCTTTAAAGGGAACCCAGCACCTTCTCTCTCCTGCTTGCTTTCCTACACTTCCTCCAACTCTTCATCCAGCTTTTCATTCCTCTGTCAAGAATTAGAGAACACTTCTATCTAGACCTAAAGTTTAAACCTTGACTGCAGAGGCATGTGAGTTTATAATTTTGCCCCTCAAGGAGGATGTGAGCTGAATATTACAAAAATACAGAGCAAGCTCATCTCCTCCTCCCATTTCTGCTATCTCTTAATTGTGATAATAACTAGTTTTATGTTTTTGAGTAAAAAATGCTTCATATTCCCTCACTGGTCTCAACCTTCTCTCAAATGCAGCCAAGGGAATTTTTTTTTTTTTTTTTTTTTTTTGCTATGAACTGCAGTTCATAACTGTAATAAGCCATTCCTTAGTTTAGCCTATTTTTCAAAAAATACCTGTAAGGAATCAAATCTACCAAGAGCATTAGGTGAAAACAGCCAAAAAGATCAATTTTTTCAGCCTGTGGTTCCTGGTAAAAGTGTTAGCTGAGAGAATGTAAAGGGGAAGTCTCTCCCGTGCAGGGAATTTAAAGTATAGTTATGACAGGCAGATCTACTTATTTATTTATTCAGTGAATCCCAGCTGTGCTCAGAGGCTCCTGCCAAACAGGGGGCTCTTTCCAGCCTGGGAGCTGCAGATGAAGGAGGGCATCCAGGGCAAAAGAGATAAGCAGGAAAGGTGATGAGAAAAGGCGAATAAACAGAGGAGCGATGAGCCCAGCAGAGGCAGAGTCCAGAGGAGAGCCTTCCCTCAGCTGAGTCCCTGCCCTCCTGGGAGAAATGGGTTTCAGGGTCCATCTTCCCCTGGGGACACTGCTCTTCTGCTCTGTGTCACAAAGGCACAGGTGTCTCTCCTCCTGTCTTTTCACAGGCTGCCCCGAAAGAACCAGCAAAATCGAAATTTTGCAATAATGTGTCAGAAAGGCTCCTGTTTAATTTAAAATGCTACTAACTTATTTTCTGTCTTGATGCATGAAAAATTGCCCTTTTGTTGATACCTGGGTTGGATTCAGAGCCCTTTATCTGTGCCTTTATTCTGGTCTGGGGCCATCCAGTGCCCAAGCTACTCCTTATCCTCATGCAGTTTTTACTCATCAGTCTACAGCCAATGAAATGCCATTATTTGCTTAAAAAAGGTTATGAAAATGAGTGGAGGTGATTTTACAAACATCCCACTTCTAGAAGATTTGGGTTTTTATCAGGAATTTGAAGGCACCCTCCAAGTAACTGAGTAGCCTGGAAAAAAAAATCCAACCAGGGGAGAAATGTGGGTGGTTCTGAGCTGACCCTGCTGCTGTGGTGTGTTGAAGCTGTAGTTTGGGTATGAAACATCTCCTGTCCTTTGAGGATGGAGTGGTGGGGGCAGGTGACATCACCCAGGCCACGTAGGGGACACAGCATGGGTGGGAGGTTGGTCCATCAGCCACCACATGGCCAAAAAGACCTGGTAGCTCCTTGGTTTTTAGAGCTCCTGGGAAAAATGTTCTTCCTCCCCAGTGAGGCTGCAGAAATGACAGCTTAAATTCATTGTACACCCTTCATCTGTGTATTTTGCTGTTTGGTTTTTTTTTTTTTTTTTTCTTTTTTACAATTTTGCTGTGCTTTATAGGCAAAAGGCAGGGAAACATCTGGAAAAAAAGCCACTTTTCAGTCAGGCTCACAGATCAGGAGGGCTGGAGCACAGGCTGAAGGTTCAGCCCACCTGCTGCTGCTGGAGGAGGAACTGGGGAAGCCTGCCCAGCCCCTTTGTGAAGGGTGGGCAACATGGTAGGGTTTATTTTTGTTTTCTTTTTTTTGGTGTTTGTCTCACCCATGGATTAAATTAGGAGGAAATAATCTCTTGGGGTTTCACAGTGGTCATACTGAAACCTGGGCCAAACATATCCACCCAGGCAGCTCCACAGAGATCCTTCATGGCTCGGCTGTGCCTGGAATTTTTATTTTATTTTAATATTCTCCACACTCATGGGACCCACGTTGGGATGCTGCCTCTCCTCTGACAGGTGTTTCCCTGCCAGAAAAGCCTTTCCTTGCCTGTTTGAGAGCTCTCCAATTTGTTATTCAGATTCTGATGGGACTCATGGAAAGAAACGTGGAGGAAGGCTGTGATAGGGATGTTACAGCTCCTGGAGGGCTGGAAATGTTCTCCAAGCAGACAAGAAACTCCAGAAAGTTGCCTAAATTCAGGCCCTCCCCATGGGCTTGGATGGACAGACTGCATTTTCATGCTTGAGACCCTTCCCACATGAGTAGCAAAGGTGGTTAAGTAGCAAGGCAGTCCCTGCTTGGGTTCCCTTTGCAGGACCCCATCATTTGGGCAGCTGCCAACAGCTGGGGGGATTTTTTTGTTGTTGTTTTAAGAGCAGAAGGTAAATCCATAAGAGGATCTGCATCCTCTGGGAACAAATAAAGCACCTGCCTGTGTGGGCACAAGTCATGTAAGGAATTTGGGGCAATGAAGGTGTTCCTGACCCTGACCTTCCTGAGCCCTTAAGCACTGTTGTTTCAGCCCTCTGTTCCTTTAGCTGAGGTCCAGCTCTGCACTGTGGGCTGCTTTGAATCCAGCATCCCTGTCTGCTGTGGTTTATCCCCCAGAGAGCTGCTTCTCCTTGCCCTCAGGAAAGACATTACTCTTGCAGCTGGGTTGCTCTGAGTGTGCACTCAGGCTGGATTTCTACTGAGAGCTGGGTTATCCCAGCTTTCCACCCCTGAAACCAGAGGAGGGCTTTGCCACTGGCACCAAGGATTTGTCCCTCACCAGCAGATCAGACCCAGAGCTGGATCTCCCTAGCCATCTTCTCAGAAAGAAGCCCAAATGTTGATCTCCTGCACAGCAGTGCAGGCTCTGCCAGCCCTGGCAGAGAGGCTGGATGCAGCTCAGTGCTATTTTGCTGGTGTAAACCCCAAGTAATTTATTCAAAAGCGATGATATTTATCTAGATTTACATCATTTAGCACTAAGTTCAGTCCTTCAGTAACGGATGCTCAAATGCATGACTGCATTTATTTTGTACCTACCTCTGAGCAAAATGACAGATACGTTTCCTGGGGGATAAAATCCATCTCCCAGGCACACAGCCAGGCTGGCTGTGTTTTCTGCAGCAGAAATTTCAAGGACATAAGAGGACTGGACTGGGGAAAAGGAACTTTTCCTCCCAGACCAGGAGCATGGCCCAGTGGTCACCTCCACCAGCCCTGTGCACCAGTGGCCCCAGCCCTTTGTTGGGTGGTTTGAGCAGCTGGAGGAAGTGTTTCAACCCAGTGTCCCTGCACTGGGGCCAGTTTTGGGGATGTGTTGGCTGCAGGCACCAGCCAAGGCTGTGCCACCTCCTGTGCCACCTCCTGTGCCACCCCACCTCAGTGGGTTTCTCTGAGGGGGGGACAGAGGAGGGGAAAGGAAAATGAGCCCTGCTCAGTTTTGTGTAACACATGACATGAAATATGTTAGGTAAACACCTTATTAGAAATGATTTGTCATCCCTCTGCCTCTCTCAGCTGCATGTAACTCTATCTCCAGACTATTATAGTATCAAATATATTTTACAAGAGTTTTACCTACAGGTGACTTGCTCTTTATTACTGGATGTAGGCAAAATCAATATTTTAGTAACTAGAAGATCATTTATTTTGTTTTTTGAAACATTTTTCAACAGTGGGAGAGCAGCTAAAGCCTGCGAAGCTATGATTAAGAGCCCCAAACTCTACCTTCCTTTCCTTCTATGCCTCCTAACCCATTTATTGACTTAAATAGGTAATTTCCAAACCCAGAACATCATCCTGAACAGCCACTGCTGCTGCACGTGCATGTTTGGTTTTTGTTTGTTTTCTTTTTGTGTTTTTTTTCTTCTCTCTTTTTTTTTTTTTTTTTTTTTTTTTTTTTTTTTTTTTTTTTTTTTTTTTTTTTTCCCTTGAAGACAGATAATTCCTTAAACTTGGGTAATTTCAAGAGGGAATCAACTTAATATAAATATACCTGTCACTGGTTGAAATAGAAGCAGATTCTGGCCTTTCAATAAGGCCACTTCTGCAGTCCCACACTGGGGAAAAAATCAAAAATTGCTCAGAACTGATAATGCATTCCTCCAGCTCCACAGCCCTGATGGAGTTCAGTCAGGCCAAATACCCTGGCTGCTTTTATGTGTTTATTTTACCTTCTGATTTGTTTTGAAGGTCATCTGATGCAAAGACGATGGAGAGGAAGGGCTTGCTGTTTAGGGAGGTTTGTCCCTGAGTCACAGTGCTGTGCTGCTGGCAAGTGCCCCACAAGGAAAGGAAAATGCTGCTGGGCTGCTGCACAGGAGAGAGGGGCTTTTGCCTCTTCTCTCCAGCCACAAAGGCTTTGTTATCCTTCAGGTTTGTGGCTCCTCTTGCAGCTGATAGAGCACTTAATCAATAAAGAAATAATCTCAGGCTGAAATGTCCATGTGCTCCAATGCCTGGGACTTGGAGGGAACAAGTGACATTTCTCTATCCATGGAAGAGAAGGCTGCTGGGATAAAAGCTCAGACTTCAGATGTCCAAGAAACAGTTGAACATCTGTACTTTACATCAGCCTGGGCTTTTATTTGCCCTCCTATGAGCCAAGGAGAATGGCATTCCCCCGGGTAGAGGTGGGGAGGAGCAGCCAGACACCAGCAAGAATGATGAAAACACCCTTCCTCCAGAGAACCATCTCTCCAAGCACCTCTCACCCACCCTGGGATGCACTTCCCACCCATCCCACCACCTCTGGCCACTCTGCCAACTGCTGGTCTGGTGAGACCCTGTCATGGGGTCACTTTGGTGTCAGCCAGACCACCCAGGGTCCTGCTCCCAACCCATTCTCCCTTCTACCAGCAGGAGCAGGGCTTTCCTTATGGCAAAGCAAAGGGAAAAGCAGAACAGAAGAGATTTTTGCTCATCATCCCTTTGGTTTTGACAAAACTTCTCGACCAGCCATTTGGTATCAAATGAGCAAAGGTGTTTGCTTAAAAAAGTACACATGCACATACTGGTGTGCTCACATTCAAACACATGGACAAGTGTATAACCTACAGTTTTTAGACTGTAACATTTATCATCTGGAATGTCCTTTGATAAAGTCAAAGACCTTCTGAGTCACTTAATTTTCCAGAAAAATCTGATATAATAGTCTACTTGGAGACAAGAGGGATTTTTAGGGTTTCTTTTTAATGGGTACTACCTCTTTAGTAAAATTTCCTGTTTTGGAGGGAAGAGCTTGATTCCCTTACTCATTTAAGCAAGGCTACTTCTTTTTTTTTTCATTCTGGCACAGCTGCACAGGGTCACACACACTGGGGTTTGGAGGATGAGGATCCTTTAGACCCTGCAGCCCAATATAGTGTTACATTTGCAATCTCACAGCTTTGCTACGAGTGCTGTGGGTATCAAGGCATGACCCCATGCCCCCCAAAATCAAGAAAAAGCTGGGGACATACAGAAATCCCCACAGGATGGAAATAAGCTGTCATTCAGGAGTTTTGCTGGACTAGAGTCGGGGTTTATTTTTTCTTGCTCCTCGTCCCTGCTTTTGAAATGATCTTGTCATGCAGGAAGGGTTGGCAAGTGCAATGCCCCTTTGCATTTTGATTTGGGTAGGGGTAAGTCTCCCATATGTGTAAAACCTTAAGGTTTTGGAGGTTCTCTGTCTCCTGCCAAAAATCCCCACGGTCTCTCTTCTAATGCTTGGAAATCCTGTTGGCAGAGAAAATGAAGTGCCATCATCACTTGGTGCTCGGTCTTGATTTATTTCTATTTTACTTACAGCTTTTTTGCAAGGAAAATATCATCACATGAGGCTTTTCCAGTTTATTCTGCTTCCTGCCAGAGTCATGGCAGAGGACCTGGGTCTGGCTGATGGGCCATCTCACCAGCACATGCTCAGATTTAAGCATCTCCCAAAGGTGGGAAGGCTGAGGATCACCATTCCCTTACTCAGCTGGCTGGTGTGTGAATAAATGAGATTCCCTCATCTCCCAGTGCTGGGCTCCAGCGTGTCTGGAGCAATGCTGTGGCTTCTTTTCACCAGGTTTGCTGATGATGGTCCAAGTTTCACTCAGGAGAAATGCAAGTTTCACTCAGGAGAAATGCAAGTTTCACTCAGGAGAAATGCAAGTTTCACTCAGGAGAAATGCAAACTTCACTCAGGAGAAATGCAAGTTTCACTCGGGAGAAATGCAAGTTTCACTCGGGAGAAATGCAAGTTTCACTCGGGAGAAATGCAAGTTTCATTCAGGAGAAATGCAAGTTTCACTCAGGAGAAATGCAAGTTTCACTCAGGAGAAATGCAAGTTTCACTCAGGAGAAATGCAAGTTTCACTCGGGAGAAATGCTGCCCAAGCCCCGGGAGGCCTTGCCTTCCCCTCACTCTCCTCTTGCCAGCCCCAGCTGAATTTGGGCCATTTTGGAGCAGCCTGGGCAGGAGCCTGGGAGCTCAGGCAGCCTCAGCCCCTCTGCCCCAGCACCCACCGTTCCCACTGCAGGTCTGGCCATCTCGCATTCACAACGTGTCCAGCAAAGTTTGTGTCAGGGGGTTTAAACTTTAGATTTGTGTGACCAAGGAATTCCCAGTTCTGTTGCATGTGTTCCCCTGTCTCTCCCTCTCCCCCCCGTCTTTCTCTTGGCTGTGAAACAGCACAAGGAGACTCTTTGTATGCTCCTAATCCTGAAGCAACACAGCTTTAGCAACATCCAGGGATAAAAGCACCATCAAACCACAACTTTATGGGGGCAAATCTCCTCTAATCCCTCGCTTTAGCTAAACAAAGCTTCTTGCCCTAATCCGCTATCGCTTTAAAAAAAAAAAAAGCTCAGATTTTGTTTTTAGTAAGAAGATGATCCAAAGGACTAATTTTAAGAGAGACTAACCAACTCTGACAGCTTTTAAAATAGACGACAAGAAAATAGATGCAAACTTTTCCTCTCAATTCAAGGGTTTTCAGGCTATGCAATAAGAAAAATATCCAGGGTTTAACTGCTTTCCTTTAAGCTCACTTTTATTGTATTAAATGCTCTGACCAACTCAGATTCAAATCACCAGGCCCAAATGCCATTTGATCTTTAAAGAGAGAGTTAAAAAGTGTGCATATTATTCCCAGGAAGGCAGTCCAAGGAAAATCAATTATCATAAACAAGGATTATATTACACACACGGTCAATATGGAAAAACAAACATGATGCTGATAATGGGCCGAGGAAGTGGCTCACATCTGAGGCCACTTGGACTGCACTAAAGATAGTTCTTTATTAATTTCAGGATGGGTGTGTGCAAGTATGGTAATGAGGAGAAGTCAAGCTCTTAAACAGTCAGGCCAAGCTTTCACTCCAAACATGAAGCAAGTGTTGAATTTTCCTTCCTTTTTAAAGTTTTTTTCCTTGTGGGATGTCGAAGTGTTACAGCTTGACTGGGGGGCTCAGCGTGCGTGTGCGGCTTAGCGCTGCTTGGCTTCAGATGTGGGAAAATGCTGGGCTTGGAGGAGTCAGGGAGAGCCACTGTGGTTCCCAGGGGACCCTGCTGGTTTGAGCCCCTGCAGTGAGCAGGTGCCTGTCTCACTCCCATCGTCTTCCCTGGGTCCTGCAGGAAACCAGCTAAACCCATTGGCTTTTCCCCCTGGTTTATATCTCAGCACTTTCTGTGAGGAATGTTCATTATCCATCAGCTTCTAGTCTGACATTCAGCAATCTGCCTGCAGGATGAGGAGGACGAAGAGTGGGGTCGTTGCAGCACCATGGTTTCATCCTTACTCATGCTTTGCTCCCAGGGAGCAAGTAAAATGTGTAGCCACGTTTTTCCAACACGTTTGGTACAGCCTGACCACCTTGCTGATGTGAGGAGCGGGATGTTAGCAGGTCCCAGTTCCCTCAGCACACCTGGGAGGGAAGGGATGCAACCCCACCCATCTACTCCCATGCTTGTGACCTTGCCCAGACCGGGGATGGGACCTTTCCTCCTCACAGATCCTTCCTGCAGGCTGGCTGGGGAGCAGCACAGAAACCCAAAAGAGCATTTCTGCCCCCAGGGGAATTCCAGTACTTTGACATGTGCTTTGGTGCAAGTACCACTGGGAAGTCAAAATTATCTGTGGATAATTTTGGCGTTCTGACATCACAGGATGTGAGCAAACACTGAATACAGCACGGACATGGCATTCAATAAAACTGAAGCTGTAGGAATATTCTGACATAGCATAAACATAGAAGAGAAACAAAGTGAGGAAACTCCCCACCGTGTGGAAACTTGCAGAAATGAAGCAGTTTTGATGCTCAGTGTGCAGAGAAACTCTGGGCTGATTCCTTGGATGTTCTCCCATTATGAGAGGCTGCCGAGCATGACATCTTTTTGCCACGTGCTGTCTGATTGCAGTCAGATGGGAACGGTTCTGCCTGACTCCTTGGGAACGTTCCCCATAAATCCAGCTCGTGGGGGAGCCCCAAGCCCCTTCTTGCTGCAGATCAGCCCAGCCTGCACCAACTGCCATGGATCCCACCTTTGAGGGAAGCCACTGATGGTCTCCCAGATGTTCCAGCTGGTCCCCGTGCTGGCACTGCACCCGCTGGCTGCACTTGACTCCCTGTGCAGCTGTGACAGGAGCGTGTTTCCCGAGGCCCTTGGCTGCCTGGGAGCTTTGTCCTCGGCCAGAGAGACGTGTATAATCTTTGGCTAAGCTCCCCCAGGACCCCCAGCCTCTCTCTGCTCAGCCACACTGAAAGGGCCCTTTTGAAGTCGGCCCAGCATTGCGGGGTGTGTTTGCCCTCGGATGGCACATGAGCCCAGTAAACACCATTTCTGGGCAGAAAGCTCCCAAAGTCCATATCCTTTCAGCCTTAAAGTTTCCCTTTCTCATTGACCTGCGCCCAGAAGTGACTCCTGATTTGAATAGCAAATAGTAGCTGTCTTTCCCTCCACAGCTAAGCTGTTTTCTTTTCTTCCTCCCAAAGCAAGGTGGGAGCTTTTCACTTCCCCCTTTAGAGTGGCCAAGGGGAAGGGAAGCAGCAGAGTTGGTGGGTGCTGAGTGGAGCCCCCATCCTGCTTGTGCAAAGAGCCTTTGTTGGACCTGTTTCCCCCTCTGGAGCCCAGGCAGCAGTGGTTTTCCACCAGGAATCACAACCCTGCAGAAGTGTTGTGGCACATAGCTGGGATTTTTTGGAAGCAGCCTTGGTTTGGCCAGCATAGGTCTGGACTGCTCAGCAAGAGACTGATTTCATAGCACCTTGTGTCACCTGCTGATTTGTTGTGTATTCAGCACCAGACATGGAACAGGGAAACCCCAGTGGAGGAGAAGGATGATCAGCAGGAAAATTTAACACTTTGAACCTCAGAAAACAGCCAGAGTAAAAATACACATCCCCCTGCCCTCGACACCGTCCCAGCCCCACGCTGCAGAACAGGAATGAGCCAGTGGGTTGGGTCTTGTAACCCATAGTCAGGCCAGGAGATCAAATGTCAGGTGGGACAAAGCTTTTGAAAGGGACTAATTTGATTTTCCCCCCCCATTTTGCTTCTCCTCCCTGCTGGCCTTTGGAAAAACTGATTTTCACAAGCCCTGGAGGGTGCAGCCCTGAGGATGGGGACTCTGCTTTTCCCAAAAAAGCCCCAGGAAGCTGGCAGGTAAAGGGGGCTCTAAAGAGCTCTACTGAGAGTTGTGGAGGTAATGGGATGTTTTCTGTCCCTCTGATGGGGCAGCCTGGGAGAGTTTCCACAGGTCACTGGCACTTTGCCTTTTCAGTGCTCTTCCACTGGAGCAGGACAATGGGGAAAGCGCCTTCATTTGCTTTTGTGCTAATGAAGTCAAACAAGCATCAGGGAATTTGCACTGGGGATCTGTATTAGGGGTTTGATCTGTATTAAAAAAAAAAGGAAAAAAAAAAAAAAGGTTCTTTGGGTAAAGCTTATCCCAAAAAGCATCTGGTAGGCTGAGGGCATCTCCTTTGTTTTCGAAAGCTGGGTAGTGACTGGGAGTGAGGAACATTTTTTTTCCCTAGATTTAGATTTGAATCTATATTTTTCCTTTGTTCAAGGGGGGAAGTGATGGGATGTGGGAATACCCAGTTTGATCTCAATGCTGGTAATCAATCTGTTCACTGAAAAGAAAGTTGCAAAAGCCTGCAGCCTGGTGAGCAACCCCATTTGTTCTCCATCCCTAAATCTCCAGGTCCAGGAGTCATGTGATAGTGCTAGACTCTTCACTTTGCCTTTTAATCAAGCTGCAGGAAGGGACCTATGTTTCATTTCAAAAGCCTGAAAACGAGAAAGGAAATGTGTGACATTATGCTTTATTTTTCTTTTTTATCTCTTGACTTTAAAGCCCAAGCTATGGACAAGGGTACCAAACAACCTGGTGGGAACATTTCGAGGCTTAATGCAATTATTCAGCATGATAATTTGTAAAATTGCAAAATCCTCTTCTTTGCTGTCTAGATGAACCCACCTGAAATCTGTGGAGTTCACTGTACTGGTGCTGCTGTGATATCACTTCTACTTTTCACCCTAAAAAATTGACTGGGAGCTGGCTTTCAGCTCCAGGTTTTGAATCTGAAGCCTGGAGCATCCAGCTCTCTCCTTCAGCCTTTTCCACTTTCTATTGCTTTTCTTAACATTGGATGTGAATAGCTCATAAAACCCCCTGCAAACAGCAAGCAAGCAGCAAACCCAAACATGTCCCCACTGCAGCAAATGCTGGAAGAAATAAATTCAGCTGAAAAATCCCTGTCTTGGTTTTTTGTTATATTTCTTTCTCTTGGATAAGGCAGAAGAAGGGGGAAAAATTAAAATCCCTTGGTTGCAAAAATGCCTTCAGTCAAGTTCTCTCTCTTACTGACAGCTCAGTTCCAGCTACAGGAGTCTTAATGATATTTTGGCCATAATGCCGAGAGAAGCAAGAAAGCCCCTTCAGACACCGGGAGCTTTCACCCGAGTGGAGCAGTAAGAAGACAGCTGAAATGTATCTCTGAACCCAGGCAGGCAGAACTAGTTTGTTGTGGTGTCCCTCCTCCTGCCCACATCCATCTCCCCGCGCTGGCACAGCGGGTGCTGGTGGCACGTGCCACCCCAGTGGCTCGGGGCTGTCCCCAGAGTGGTCAGGGATGGAGGGCTGGGTGCCACCAGGTGCTGCTCTGTCTCAGGTGTCTCCTTCACCTGGCCTGGAGGGGCTGGTAGGACACAGTGGGTGCTGCCTTTGGCCTTTTTAATTGTGTGGGTTGTGCAGGTATCCCGTGGCTGCCAATCTCACCCTGGTCACCCCAGGAATTTTTGTTTCCAAAGGTTCCTGTGGAAGGAAAGCAGCTGGACTTCCCCTGGCCAGAAACTGGTCACCAGTGCCTGTCTCAGTGACTGTGGCACCTCGTGGCTGCGAGCATTGGTTTGTGTTAAACTGAGGTTGAGCTAAGGGAGAGGTGACTGCTCTCCTCTCACATGGGGGTCTTCCAGGGCCTCCAGCTCCCCTCTGGTCCAGGTGGAATTAGGTTGGATATTAGAGAAAGGTTCTTCACCCAGAGGGTGTTGGGCACTGGAATAGAGAAGTGGTCACGACATCAGGTCTGACAGAGGTCAAGAAGGGTTTGGACAATGCTCTTGGCCACATGGTGTGACTTGTGGATGGTCCTGTGCAGGGCCAGGAGCTGGTCCCCATCCGTGTGGGTCCCTTCCCACCCAGCATATTCTGTGACTCTGTGATCTCCTGCCCCAGAGCTCCAGCCAACCCCACTGAACCCTCAGTGGTTGTGTCTGGCAAAAGAGACTGATCTCATACCCCTGATTTTGGACCTATACTCCCTTTTTTCTGCTGCTGACACCAAGCCTGCAGGCTATTTCTCATGGTGACCCTGTCCTTGGAGCAACCCCAAGGTAATATGGCATTGTCTTCTGTGGGGACAAAGGGCCTGGCTGTGCAGACTTTGCTCACTCCTGTACCTCTGCCTTACAAGGCTCTCAGAGATGTCCCCTCCTCTGTCCCCCCCGCCTCGTGTCCTTCCCAGGACTGAAGCAACACCAAGCCATCTGGTAAAGGTGTTTAGAAGTGACACCTTGGTGCTCCCTGATGCCAGCCCTGATGCTGCTGGGCTTTGTCTCACCCCTCCTGGCTTTGGCAGTGGATGGGGTGCTCAGTCAGGAGCACAACCACATAGGAGAAGCCCCAGGCTGAAGAGGAGAGTGTTGTACTTGCAAGGCTTTGAGTGCTCACTGAAAGTAATGTTCAAAAATTATCTTTTACCCCTTAATCAAAGTCTTTATCCATATGTCATAGTTGCCCTTAGTTGCCCTCCCTGCCCTTGGGCTGGAACCATTTGCAGATCTCTCTCGGCAATTGGCTGATCCTAAGGAATAAGCACTAATATTTGAGCTTCAAAATCACTTGCAAAGTTGCAGTCTGGTAAAGCCATCTGCTTGAAATCTGTCAGTATTTATTATCCACTGGAAGTTTCCCTTTGGACAGCTCTGATGCTGACTTCCATTATCATGGAAAGCTGATCATATTAAACTAATTACAGGGAATAGCTGATGACAACTTGCTCTTTAATATGCTATCTTTTTTTTTGGATCAGAATTAAGGTCATTCTCCAAAACCTTGATTTTTGGAAACTCCCTGGCAGCAGTTGTTAGCTGGGTTAAAATATTTACAAATCCTTATATCTTCTGCTGCTCCCGTTAGGAATGAATAAGCAGGGATTTGTTAGTGGGGCTGAAATTCACCATTGTTTTAGAAGGTTTGAGTATTGTTCCTATGTGCTTAGTATTGTTCCTATTGTTCCTATGTGTTCCTATGTGGGGTGGATAAGAGAGGCTTTCACACATTCAAGCTTGCCAAGCCAGTTTTTCTTAGGCAGTGTTAGGTTGTCTTTAAATCAACATAATTTGTTTCCCATCCCTAGACTCTGACATACCAAAGTAATGCCAGTCTGGTCTGTAAATTCTTCTCCACTGTGAAGAGGGAACAGCCTCTGTGCAGGATGGTCCCTGCTTGAGTCCTTACAGACACCTGAAGGCAGATGGGGCAGGGGCCAAGGGGGGCAGCTCAGGGCACCTCCTGAACTGGAGGTTGGTGACCTTGCAGGAAGTGCAAAATGGATTGGAAGGAGCCACTGAGACCTGTGGCTGGCTTAGGCTCTGCCTCCCTGGTCTGCCTGCTGGTGGGTTGTGTGTGGGGTGATGTAACTGCTGCCTGCCTTACCTTCCTTGGAGTTAAAGTCAATCCCTTGTGGGGAGGCAGGAGGGAAATCCAGGCATTTAGAATCCATTTTCTTTGGATAACACTGGTTTTAGGTTGTTAATTGTCTATGTCCCAAGTTTGGAGGATGTAGGTCTGTCCCTCTCTGTGGCCTTCAACAGTCTGATGTTACTGCATCTGCTCACAGGCTGCTGTGAGACCTGGACAGCAGCTTCTCTGCCTTGGCACTTCAGCTTCCCACCTGCCTTTTCCCTCCCATGTGGATTTACAGGAGAGGAAGGTTTTGGTTCTTAATGTTTATACAGCCTGGCGAGGACACAGCTTTCCAATTACCCCCATACTTTACAAATTGCTTTCCTGTAATATGATGTAATTTATAGCTTGAGCTCACTGCCAGGTCCCTGGGATGTAACTTGGTATGACTGCCTCCATCCATGCAAACAGGAGCAACTGGAGTCCTTCCCTTAGGGCTTACTCAAATACACTATATTTAATAAGAGTTAATCCCTTTAACACAGTTGCTGGCCTTGCCTTTTAAAATTGGATTAAGACTGATGCACTATAGAGAGTTTTTAATGCCAATGAACCCAACCTGTTCTAGAAAATGGAAGTTGTAAACATGGTATGGATTCTAAGATCAGTCTAACCTTAGGAATTGGCCTTGGGAAAGGCTGCACAAAGGCCTTTGTCACACCCTTAACTCTGCAGGACCTGGAGGCAAATCTGTGGATAGATGAGCAAAGCTATGAGGAGTTCAGCTGATTCTCTGCTGCTCTCTCACAGACACAATTAAATGGCAGCAAGGCAGAGAAAACACTTCCAGTGCAAGTGTCCTGAGGAGGAAAAGCACCAGGATTAGGAAACCAGAAAAGCCAAGCCCTAAAAGTGACCTTAAAACTGAGTAAAACTGATGCAGATCTGAATTATTGCTGGATCAGAAAAGTGAAAAAACACAGAGTGTGTGTGTGATTGACAAAGGGTCGTGACATCTGTGGGCTAAAAAGAGCTGTAGAAGAAATAGTTCTCATTCTCCTAGAAATGCCTTTGAGAAAAAATGCTTAGCTACATGCTTCTGAGTTAATTTTCTGAAAAGTTTATATATCCTTTTATCCCATATTTGGGGACAAAGTATTTTACCTATAAATTTTAAATGTAAGTAATGAATTCATATTTGAGCTTGAAGGCAGAAATAAGGGCTTAGCCCTTACTTTTCACCAGGGCTGGTTGCTTGAACTCTAATTTCCTCCTCTCCACAACACTGAAGCTTTTCATCTTATCTCTTTTTCAGAGCAACGAGGGAAAAGAACCACATGTGGATTGTGTCTGTGCTGGATCTCAGGTACAAAGGGAGCAGGACTGAAGCTGTCCCCTGGACAACACCCGGACTGCACCATGCAGTCAGGACTCATGCATGGGGCATGGCACTGAGCAAGGCTGGCATGGACTGCCAGGGCTTGATTTCATTTATTTCCTCCATACCTTTCATGCTTTTTAAAATATCTTTCACTTTCTGAAGCAATAAGTGGAAAGAGGTGTTTGCTTAGCCTCCTCTGTTTGCCCCATCATTTGTAGTATGGAGCCATAAAATGAAACCCAGGATATCTTTAGCCTGTTGATAGGCATTGGCAATCTCAGATCCCTTTCCCTAAATGGAGGGGGCAGTTCACTCACACAAGCAATTGCCAGACTGCAGTGGTATTTGGATGAGAGGGAAAAAAAAAAAAAAAAAAAGAATAAACAGACCTGGGGAACTCCAGTTTGACATAAAAAACAAGATGATGGATAGCCCACAGTGACCACTGGCTCTGGTGGCTGGAGGACAAGGAAAAAAAAAAAAAAAAAGCAAGCAAAAAAAAAGAAAAAAAAAACCAGGACAAGCAATCTGCAACCAGCCTAGGAAGATTACTGCCATAAAAGCAATGCTGGAAGGGGCTAGTTATCAAGTGGAAAACAAGAAAGTACAACTCGCTCCCCAGTCACCAGATTTAGGGGACTCTGGTTGGAAGGTTCATACTCTGGTGGGCCATTAGAGCAGAAACAGAAATGGATGCAGTAATCCAGAACATATTGAGTCTCTAGGTTGCCATGAAATATAATGCAGGGAGAAATGAATTATTTTCCAAGGGAAGCTGTAGAAAGCACATATATAGACTTTTTTTTTATTGGGACTGTGTTATCAACAGTCTCTCTTAATAGTCGAAAACAGCTTCTTATGTTTTTTATAGAGTTTTAAAGATCCCTCTGGACGTGTCTGGAGGGGCTGGATGGGGGGACCTTCAGGAGGAGGGAGCAGGGGAAGAGGAGAAAGGAAGGAAGGGCTGTAGGAGTGAGCACAGGGCTGATTTCCTTGTGCTGTCTCAGCAGTTGGGTGTGGTGCTGCATTATGCTAATTTTGGCTCATTCCTTGCACAGAAACAATGTCACACATCCATGCCGTTCCATGCACAGCCATGCTGGCCCTGGCTGTTTTCCTTTGCAAGAAGGTGAACCGAAATGCCTCCAAAAATTTGATAGAGGTAAAAAAAAAAGTGACTTAATGGTGTTTTCATCCACCCTGGAGTACCTGCAGGGCATGGTGGAAAAGCAGCTGGAAGAGCCACAGAGAGCTAAGCTCCTCCTGGTTTTGGAGGTTCAGGATCATCTTGTTCTCCTAAGCCCACATTTAAAGAATGAAAGAATCTTGTGAAATCCCTCTCATGACATTGATGGGACTTTAAATGTTTGGGAGTGAAAATATGAAGGCAGATCTCAGAGGTTTTGATGGTTTTTTCCATGTACAAAGAGCAGTTTTATACTTTGACACCTGTATCCACTCGTAATACTAACTTCTGGTGAAAGAGCTGCTGCTGGTGACATGAAGTTGTCACAAAATGAATCCTGAGATTATGGATTTTTTGTGTAGTAAGGTCTCTTTTGCCTCGTCACCCAACTTTGAGGCTGTCTTGTGTGCATGACATGTTTGCAAGGCTTTTTGGCAACCACAGGTAAAACAAAGAGGAAAGGGAAGGGGAAGGGACAAGAAATGGGTAGATCCCAAGCAAGCTGAATTTTCTATTTCACAGGAGCTGAGGTTTGAAGAGATCAGAGCCAAGGACTCAAATCATAAGGGCTCACAGCAGAGATTTTTAGTCACAGCAGAGTCCTTCCAAGAAAAAACCTCTGAGTTCCCATGACGGACAGAGCACACAAAAGCATGAAAATCACTTTGCTTTGCAATAGCCTGCCTGTGTCTGGAATTGGGAAGCTGCCTCCAGAAGCAGCCTCTGAAATGTAAAGACTGCTGCATGAAGGAACCAATCCATCAGCCAGGAGTGCAGGGATATTGTCCTCAAAACATAAAGTTGGACTACTTGGAGTAAGAGATAAAAAATTAAAAAAAAAAAAAAATCAGTCTAAAACTCAGAAATTTCTTGAAAAAATGAATTATCTTGGATAGAAAACTTGATTGATGCTCTCTGTCTGACCACTTAACACCTCTGTGCTTTTTTCTCCCTGTAACTCCACAAAGCTGTTCAGCAGAAGAGCTCATAGCTGCAGTTTTTGCTGTTTCAATATTTTTTTTAAGTGCCTGTCTTATTAGATTCCTTAAAGTTCAGCTGATGCTCTACACAATAGATACCAAAGAATATGGCAGGACAGTAAATAGAGTCTCATTTCATCACTCTCTGGGGAGATGGACTAATATATACAAAGTGAATTCTGCACCAAGTACAGATCAAAATAATTTCAGAGAACCAGGCAGTGATCTGACACACCAGGCAAAATTATCCTATTTTTTTTTTTTAAAGAGCCAGAGAGGTGCTTATCTCAGCTTAGCATTCACCTCTGGGGTTGTATCCCAGCCAAAACAGGGATTCCTGCCCCAAGAGCCAGCCCACAGCCCTGTGGGTGGATGGGGGCCCTGGCAAGATCCCACTGGGAAGCTGTGGGATGTGGGTGCTGAAGTGAGGTGGCTAAAGCCCTTGAGAGGAGGGGGTTCCTCCTGCTGCTGGGACAGAGATCCTGGCGTGGCACGTGCTGGAATTTCTTTCTTGTTGTGCCAGTTTCTAGGTCTTGTGGGAGCATTTGGGGTGGTGGTGGGGGCAGATTGGCACAGATTTATATGCCAGCCTTGTCTCTAGCTCTGACTCTGCTGTTCTGCCTGGCTTCCTTCATTTAGAGCCCTTTGTTACCAAATGTGATGGATATTGCCCTAGGAGCCGTTTTCAATTGCTCGTGACGACGACGTAAGAAACAATTAGGCAAAGCATATTTTTGTTTATATCCTCACTGCCTCCTTTCCTAGGAGAGATTTAGAGATCCCTGGCTGGCTGGGTTATTGAAATGTTGCTCAGTCTGGATCTCACAGGCTGGGTTGGGGTTGTGGCTCCCCCCGAGCTGCATAGGGGTGGGAGGAGTAAGGTAAGGGGAGAAACAGGAGCTGAAAATAACAAAATGAGTGGAAAACCAGAGAATTTAATTTTTCATTTTCTTCAAAAAGGTTTCCAAAGCTGCCCTAAGGGTGGTTTGTAGGCTGGTGTTGATCTGCTGAGAAAAACCTGTGTGGGGCACTTCAGACTGTGCCGTGCTTGGAGCTGGGACTGAAATTCTTATTTCAGTGCTTGTGGCTGGTCTGCCTGAGCTCCTTGGCAGATGATCCAGGCAAGGGTGGAAAAAGAGGTGGTGTTGGAGGAAGGGATGGCAATGCTGCAGAATGGTGATGCTCAGGGAACCTCATGGCTTGGGCTGTCCATCCCAAGCTGGGCTGCAAGCTGGATGCAGTGGGATGTGCCTGGACATGGGATCCTGGTCCTGTGTGTGTGTTGAGGAGATACAGAAAGGGATGAGAGAGAGTGGGAGCCCTTCTGCCTCTCTCGCTCCCCCGAGGGATACTGATGGTGGCTGTGAGCTGCCTTGGGTGTTCTGGGGTGGAAGAGTGTGCTCTCAGCTCAGGTATCCTCCTGGAAATGTCAGGCAGGTCCTGAACCCAGTGGGAACAAGACCAGGGGAGAGCCCAAGAGGGAGAGGACCTGCTGAATGGGGGGAAGAAAGTCCCACCTGCTGCTTAGGGGGAGAGGTGACAGAAGGTGACAGAGCCCTGAGCAGCATCATGAGCAGGGGGATGTGAGTCCATGTCTGCGTGTAAGGACAGGCTCTGTGTGAAGATGTCTGAGAATGTGACCCCAGAAGTTGCTGGGGCCTTCCACAGAGAGGACAAGAAGCAGGGATTGCTGCCACATGGGCTGTGGGGACACCCAGCTTGAAATGATCAGGCTGATCCCTCCATCCTTCTGATTGATCTTTACTGATCTCACTGGTGGCCTGTCTCCCCCAAAGCAGCCCAAACAAAGTGGTTTGCTGGAGTCATCCTTTGGGAAGAGGGCTCTCCATCTATTGGACACATCACTGCGTTTGGAGCAGTTTTGTTTTGCCTGTAAACAAAAACCCAGCCAAGAGCAGCCAAAATGCTCCAGCTCTGTGCAGGCAGGGCCAGTGCAGCCCCCTGCCCCCATTAGGGAGGGCAGGGCCCTTGCCCTTCATCAGCTTAACGAGCCCGGCGATCTGCATGCAAACGAGGGGCAGCATTCATCACGGCAGAGAGGGCCCGGAGATGCTCGGGACACATGGCTTGTCCCTGGGAAATTGTAGCCCGAGGATAACACGCTATTGGGACCTTCATCTGGCACACGGAATAAACTGGAAGCTGCCTTCCCCAGTCGTTTCAAATAAATCTCGGTTACTGATACAAAAGGCTCTCGGGGGGTCATTGATAAACCTCAGTGTGAAACCCAAACAGCACGGCTGCCTCCTGGTGAGGAAGGAGCAGGTTTAGAATGGGTTAATTAGAAAGATAATGAGCTAACAAGGCTTCATTTCTGTTCAGTGGCTCAATGAGGAATTCATTAGAAAGGCTTAATCTAACTGAACAATCCCAGGGCTTAGAGAGATTGCCCATTGATTGCCAGCCCAAACTGTTTATTTACAAGTTTTTGCTGGCTGAAAGGTCTCATTCCTTTATTTCTAAGGCCATTTGGATGTGCCATAAGGATGCTGTACACCCAGCAAAAAGCAGCAGCAGTAAAAACCTGGCAGTAAAGCCAGATGGGAAGGAGAAAGGGATCAATGATCCCAGCAACACCAACCATGTAATTTTGGTGTGTTCCCCCAGCTAATGATGAGGGCAGGGGAATTTATATATAGGGTTTGGGTGCCACTGGAAAGAGAGGAGAATTGAAACATTGAGAGAGAAAACAATGGAGCACAAACATCATGTAAGTGGGGAGCGGGGCTGGAGCTGATCCCTCCAGGCTTTTCTATTTCTCACTTCATATCATAAAATGGATGTCATTTTGCAAGTCTTTTTCAGGGGCTTTCAAACACCCTGGGGAACCTTCTCATCTTGGGAGTGTGAGGTGCCTCCACAGGGTCAGGGAGAAGCCAGGAATGTGCCACTGGACGAAATCTCCTAATTAAATCTCTCCAGACAAATCCCCTCAGCCCTCCAGCAGCTCATTCTCTCCCTTCCTTTCCAGGAGGAGGTGGGAATTTGCACTGCAGGGGCAGAGGGATGGGCACCTTTCCCACCACAGGACATGAGTCCCCAGCACATTAGGCACCAGTGAGATGGTCTGAAGCCCCTCATGGTTCCCTGTTCAGTTTGTAAAAACATACTTTTCATGTTTGTACAAACTGAATTGATGCTGGGCTGGGCTGCACAACATCCCAGGAGGATTCTCTGGCTGAGATCAGCTTCTGATGGTGCCTCTCTCCTAAGAACTGGCAGGTTGGTAAGATTTCAAGCCAAAACCCCTGTGAATGTACTGTTTTGACAATCTGGCTGGTTTAGAGGTTTTTTTTTCTTCACTGTTATGCTGGGTTGTTGGTTTTTTGGCTTTTTTTTTTTTTTTTCAACATGGAAGCAAAGCTGTGTGTTCTGCTGGAGACTATGGACACTAAACCAATGTGTTTCATGTCCAGGAATCTTGGACCAGAACTTCATGAGTTTCTTCATGACCTCACACACCCTTTTAATGGTGCTTTTTAGCAGCATGTGACAGGACTGTATTTGGTAGGGAAATGAGTGTCCTGGACATGGGTATAGCCCCTTTGGCAAGGCCATCTGCCACTGTCAGAGAAATGACAGGATGATGAGCCTAGACCTGAGCAAAGTTGAGAGTTGGAGGCTCTCAAAGATCCCTTGGTCATCTTCCAGTGCTGTAAAAGTGAAAAAAAACCCTAGAGTGCCTTTAAATAATTGGGAGACTGATGCTGACCTGCCTCCAGTCTTTTCAAGCTCTCTGTGGCTGGTGAACATGACCTGTCAATCCAGAACCATTATTGTTTGTGCCACTGAACGAGGCTGGTGGTAATTTCTAGGTGGAGTATGTTAGAGTCACATTATATTTGCTGAGCTTTTAAAAATCTTGCTAGATTAATAGCCTTTAAAAAAAATAAATCTATTTTAGTGCCACATTAACCACAGGCCACAGTGTATTAACTGACAAAACCCAAATTGTTCTTTAATATTCCTAAAGCTGGTGTTAAGCACAATAAGAACAATTTTCGCTTTCAATAAGGATCTGACCCTGGGTTTGCCCTCTGCCCTGACCTGGGTCTTTCTCTACAACCATGAGGGACCATGTGGAGTCATTCTGTTCTCCCTTGAAATGATGATAATTAAAAAGCATTTGCTTTCAGATTTTTCTTCCATCTGATTATCTCTTCCCCTTTGGTCTCTACTCCCTTCTGGATGTGCAACTGGATTTTCTCTATTTTTTTTTTGTGCATTGCTGGTGAATTCCTCTGTTCTTCTGGTGAATCACAGCACACAGCAGTCCAGCTTTTATTTACTGCTGGATTGGGCTTCCTGAGGTTAATTTATGGCAGAGAGAAGCAGCACAGCCCACAGTACAGTGTGTTATTCTGTTGATGTGCTTGTTAGCTCAGGGCAAGTGAATGGCTGTCTCTCACTTCAGTTTGTTTGCCCATGCTGAGAAGTTTGAACACCAATACCTGCCTGGAAACCACTGGGTGAGGTTTTAACTGGGTGACTTTAGCTGTAATTAATTTAGCTGTAATGAAGGAGGTGTAAAAAGTAGGAAAAAATTGAGAATAAGAAGCAGAGGGTTTTTTTTCCCTCCTTGCAATGTGTGATTAAAAGGAAGAGCTTCACGTGTGTCTGGTGCTGATATCTGGACATTTTTGTGGTCAGCCTCAATGACAGTCAATGATTTGTAAGGGACATGAAACCTCCTGCTTCAGGGTTTAAACTGATCTCCAGGTGCTAGGATATTTCTGTGTAGCCATGGTCTGTCAGCCACCAAACAGTGTTACAGCACCTCCTGCTAAAGTCACTGGTGCTGGTTCCTGGCTGGGATGGGAAATGTGAGCCAGCACCTGGTAACTCCTGGCTACCTAAAACTGCAACCACAGGGGGAATATTTGGAGGAAATAATTAGTCTCCTAATTATATCAGTTGCATAATCTGTCTTCCAGCACCATGACAGCTTGGGAAGCAGTCACCTTCCTCCCTGCTCTCCTGCCTTTCCCTGCCCTGTCAGTGCTGGGGCACTGTTATCTCAGTGAGCAAAACAATAAAGNTTTTTTTTTTTTTTTTTTTTTTTTTTTTTTTTTTTTTTTTTTTTTTGAGGACAGATTTCATCCTGGATCAATTGGCTGATCAGTGTGGAGGGGATGGAGGGGCAGAAACTTCTTAAGCCAACCCTAAGGAGTGGCTGGGCCTCCCACATTTGGAGCAACTGAGGAAATCAGGGCATCTTCTGGACACAGAATAATTTTTCTCTGCCATTTGGAATTAGAGCAGCTGTTACACATCTTGGACAATCATCCCTTGGAAAAGCTGAGAGGAAGAAAAAGGACTTGTAGCACCCGACTTGTTTTCCAAAGTGACTGACAAATTTGCATGCTTCAAAAATAAGTACAGAAAGCAGAGATTGCCTATGCAAATAGACCAAAATAAAAAGGGGAAAATAAGTAAGTTAATTTACTGATTTATTCAGAGCAGAGCAGACAAACACCACTATTGTCAGTTTGGACAGCTTCTGTAAGGGAAAGAAAACACTCAGATTTCAGCATTTCTGACAGTCTACTTCTTTAAAATCCTTTAAAGTCCTGAGCCTGGAGCTCCCCTAAGAGCAAGCTGATGTAATTCACTACCTGCAGTGACTGTGGCCAGGGTCTGTTTTATGGCTTTGGCTGCTGCAATATAAAATCAGTGTGGGTAGATTTGTATTTTCTTCAGCCAGAAGACTCAATAATGCTGCACTGGTACAACACTGCAAAATATTTACTGGCTCAGAGAAGAGCAAGGGAAGAATTATTGAAGGCAGAATTGATGTTCCTAACTTGAAGTTTTCCTTGCTCTTGGTTTTAGGTACCTGCTCCCCAAGAGAAGTAGTTGGGGGGGTGGAAAGAGCAAAGTGTATTGTCTCTGTGTTTCCCATGCATTGTTCCCTATGAAAGCATCTCCCTGCAACCTTTACCTTCTGTTCAGATGGCCCCAGCCTGTGAGGAGAGAATGGCAGATTTGTGCTTTCTAAGCTCCAGATGGGGCTCCTTTCTTCTTCCTCTGTAAGTTAATGGTGTCTTGCTGAGACCAACTGGGCATGTAAAGATTTGGGCAAAACTCACAGCAGTGGTCCCATAACCTCAAGGCTTTGCAGTCGCGTCCCAACGTGAGGGGCCGGTCCCCAGCGGAGCTGGGCTGTGGCTCTGATGTGGTGCCAGAGGAGATGGGGAAGGTTGTGTTGATTACATCTGTTTACCAATGGTTAAATAAATGAAAAGCCCATTGCAGACCACCAGCAGGCCCTGCTTTCTGCCCAAGGTCCTCTGTGGATGCTGGTATTGCTCTCTGTGTGTCGGTGTTGCCAGGGTGGCTCTGGTTGGGTCAGGATGAACCTTCACAAGTCAAAGTAGGTGAGATATGAGATTCCTCCTTTCAGCAACACCAAGAGCCTGGGCCAGATCCTCCCATCAGAGCATGGTCACACCAGTGAAATCTCTGCCTGTGCACTATAGGGCAGCAGGACCAGCTCCCTCCTTGCCCATATCCTATGCTAAAGATGAAATGGGAAGAAACATTTGTGGGATCCCGTCTAAGACCTTGGCAAACCCTGGAAGAGGACAAAAATCCTCATGCAGAAGGATTTTTCACTGTTGGCACAGCATGGGAAGGGTCTGCCCCTGATCATGGTCCCTGCATGCTGGGATTTGTGTAAAGTCACTGTAAGGGACAGTCACTGTCCTGAAGAACACGTGGTCTTGATAAGTGGGAGCAGAAATGAGCCACAGAAGTGGCTGCAGTGATGGGAGAGTGGGGAAAAGCTTGGAAGAGGATGTGATTTCCACCCATGAGTCTGATCCAATACTGTCATTCCAGCTGGCAGAATCCTGTGGGAAGGAGGCCTGGAGGGAAAGTAAGACTAAGTGGCCAGCTAGGGCTCCTCTGCCTCTAATTTCTTTGATTCTCTGAGCTAAGCCATCAGATCCCTATTTGAGGATTTTTTTATAATTCATTCCTAAGCAGCCAGATTACCAGCCATATGGACAAAGGATACTAGAGAAAGATTATTAAGATTATTAAAACAGATTATTTTTGCCATGGAGTAGAAGTTGTGATCAAGGGGAAAGGCTTGAGCCAGGCAACTAAGACAAGAGCTTTCATGCTTTTACTTGCCCAGCCTAATCTCAGAGCTGCTGGTGGTTTCTTGAGTGGAGGTGTGTAATCTCTTCTACTGGGAAGTCTCTGGGTGGCTGATATCAGGTGTGCCTGTTATCAGAGATGGGGAAAAGGATGTTCTCAAGACTTCAGATTTGCCCATACATCACTGTGTGCATGCTTGGAAATTATATGTGTGAGTCCTGTTGGCTCTGATAGAAACTTGTGTTGCAGGAAACACTTTTGGGAAGAGAGAGGGATTCATTCTTTGCTTGCTTACCCTTTTGAAGAGATGATTTCTCTTCTTTCCATCACTGTATCTTATGATTTCCAATCTTATCCATCTTATAAATCTCATGATTTCCCATCTTATGTGATGGATAAGATAGCACTATCTGTGATGCTATAAGCTGGGACAGCTGACCCCAACTGACCAGAGGGACATTTCAGACTCTATGACATCATACTCAGCATATAAAGCTGGGGGAGAAGGGAGAAGGGGATGAAGTTTGGAGAGGTGATGTTGTCTTTGCCTTTTCTGAAGTGTTAAGTGTGATGGAACCCAGCTTTCCTGGAGATGGCTGCCCATGGGAAATGGTGAAGGAATTTCTTGGTTTGCTTTGCTTCTCTCACACATGTGGCTTACACATCACCTATTAAACTGTCTTATCTCAACCCACAAGTTTTCTCACTTTTCCCCTTCCAGTTCTCCCTCCCATCCCACCTGGGGAGTGGGCCAGTGGTGGCATGGGGCTGAGTTGCCAGCTGGNTGCTTCTCTCACACATGTGGCTTACACATCACCTATTAAACTGTCTTTATCTCAACCCACAAGTTTTCTCACTTTTCCCCTTCCAGTTCTCCCTCCCATCCCACCTGGGGAGTGGGCCAGTGGTGGCATGGGGCTGAGTTGCCAGCTGGGGTTAAGCCATGGCAGAAGGCTCAGCCACAAGTCACTACAGAGAGACTTGCAGAGCTGGCAGGCACAGATGTTGTTATTTTTGGTATAAGTGTTCTTGTTTCAAGTTTTTTCAGGTGTGAAGTTTCCCCGTTCGACAGCCCATCAATCACATAGGGGACACCATTAATAAATCTGTCCATGATTCTCCCTTGAGCTTGAAGAAAGAAAAACTCCAACTGTTAACAATTATTATAGAAAATTAACTCCATGGCTTTAAACAAAGTCTCATTGCAGGCTATTTTTGCATCACAACGATGGTGGGGGGTAGGTGGGAGGGGTGGAATTCACCCTAAGATCTGTAATGATACAAATTTAAATTTCTTTGAAAAACCAGACACCTGACAAACGTTTAATCCTGGAAGCAGAGGAAACTTCAATGGCTTCTCATACTGTTCTGTTGAGCCCAGCTCCTTGCTAGCTCCATTTGGTGGCTGGACACTGCAGAGTGGTATAAAGGGAGTCACCAGCATTACATTTAAACAACCAGCAAGGCCTGCTGCAATTTTCTACGGTCACCCCATAAAAAATATTTCCCCATCCTTCCTGAATCTCTCACAGCATTTTTTGGCCATGCTTAGTTATGTCTTTTAGAAAGCCTCTGCTGCCAGTTTCCTGACTGTCAGTAATGAAGAAGGTCAGTGATGGAGGGTTCCTTCCAACTCCCAGCAATCCATTCCAATGGCTAATTACCCTGACTGCCAGTGATTTGCAAGCTCTGACTGGTTTGAACCTTGTTGGTTTCAGCTGCCAGCAATGGATGTCATTGTGTCTTTGTCTTCTGGATTAAAAAGTGCTTTATGCCATGTAAAGGAACCACAGACTAGGATTCTGTCTGGGTTCATGGGAAGCAGGAAGGGTATATCCATGGGTGGAAGTCCTGTCATCCCAGAGGCTGCCCTGGAGAACAGCAGGATCATGCAGGAAATTTGCTGGGATTTTTTCATCTATTTATACCTGCTCAAGGACTGGCCTGACTTGGCTGGTCTGATCTGTGTGCACACATCAGGGAGTTAAGATTAGAAACCCAGGAGCTGTTGTGTAAGAGGTGCAGTTCCCTCTGCCCAACACCAGACCTGAGCCACCACAGATCAGCAGGCTCCTCCTTTGCCCCCATCACCTTCTGGTCACCTCTGCACATAGCAGAGGTCTCTCCTTTCCACCCATGTGGTTCTTAGGAGCTCACTGCAACTTTCCTGTGTCCCTGCTCCCCCCAAATCTCCCCATGCAGTGTCTTTTGCTCCCCTCTGTCTCTGTCAGAAGCCTTCTCTGTGCTGATGAATCCATGCACAGCAGTAGGTTGTATTCATTTGTCTTCTCCTCCACTTCATTTATCACGGTGAGTGCTCTGTTGTGGAGAATCCTGATGGAAAGTCCTCTTATTCTCCTGGTTGGCTGAAATACGACATTTCAATCAGCTGATTGCTTATTACTGTGACCTTGCTGGCAAATCTAGGCAGCACCCAGAAGGGTGGGCCTGGAGGTCTCCCTTTGTCACTCTTCTCATGCGGAAGAATGACAATAGCATTTTCCTTCCTCTCCTACTGTCTGCTCTAAAGAGTTTTGCCTTGGCTTTTATTTTCACACTGTTTATTTTCCCCTGTAGAATCAGGTTGGTTGTGGTTGTGGCAGGGCTTGAGCACCTCCAAGGATGGAGACCCCTCTACCTCTGGTGTCCTGTCTGAGTTCTGCACCACCTGCATGGTATGTAATTGTTTCCTGCTCTCCAACGTGAACCTCCCAAGCCACAGTTCGTGGATATTTCTCAAGTTATGTTGTTTGGCACTGATGAGAAGTGTTCTGGTCCTGTTCTCTTTCTAAACACCCCCAGTTAGCTGTCAGAAGCATTAGACCCCTGCTCAGAAACACAGAAACAAGTGACCTCTTGAAGTGCCTTCCACCTTAGCTTCTGTGAGTGGGAGACCCACCCTGTGAAACCATCCCAGCTGTCAACAGGCACTTGGACAGGGACATCTACAGAGCTGCTCCATGGTGTAAATGGGTGTGATTTGCTCTGATTTTTTCTAGCACAAGTGATCCCTGCCTGTGTTTTGGTTTGTGTATGTGACACATTTTCCCTGTCACAGCCACACTGAGAACCACATCAGTCCTTATAAAATACATATTACTTGCAGGTTCCGGCTGGCAAACACATGCATGGGTTTAACCTTAGGTATGGCAGTAGAAAGGATGTTTGTACTATTCAACAGTACATTTCACCATGCTATAAATGTGGACACTACTCTTTAATACTTTCCCTTGCATCCATCCATTCAGCAGCAAAAGACTGAGTAGAGGAACATGTTGCAGCCTGAGCTCTTCCCCATCACCAGTGAGAACAAATGGATTCCAGTAGCAAAGCCCACCGTGGCTTTATCATTCCTTTGACAGGTAATTTTCTCCCTGGTGAATATATCTGAGACTCCATGAAAACACTTCTAAGTGGTTGGAATGAAGTTGTTTCACTCCTGGCAGCAAGGAATGAGCTGGGCAGTGGCACTGGCTTGTTGCTCTGTGTATCTCTCTGAGCTCCATGCTCCTGAAAACCTGGTGAGACTCTTTATTATCCCTTGATTATGTGAGGTGTCCTCACTTGCCTGGTATGACCATCAGGCATGTTATTTATTACAGTGTTTTTCCACTGACCTGTTGTAGGCCCTTCTCTGAGGCATTTCTCACACCACTAGGAGATAATGTTCTGTCCCAAGAGTTTGCAGCAGCCCTATTTTGGGTTTGGTTTTAGTGGGATCCAAACCCACCACTGTCTTGCTTTTCCATGTGTAAAAGCTGCCTGGCTGCTTTGCTGAGGCTGACTGCAAAGGGAGGAAGGCTGGGCTGTGTTTCCCTGACCAGCTGTACTGGCTGTGCCAAGCTTTGGTAGCAGGGGGGCTACGGGGTGGCTTCTGTCAGAAGCTGCCAGAAGCTTCCTCCATGTCCAGCAGAGCCAATCCCTGGTGGCTCCAGAAGATGGACGTGCTGCTGGCCAAGGCTGGGCCAATTAGAAGTGGTGGCAACGCCTCTGTGATAACAGATTTGAGAAGAAAGAAAAAAAGTTATTGTGCAGTTGTAACTGCGGCCAGAGAAGAGCGGAGTGAGAACGTGTGAGATGAACAACTCTGCAGAGACCAAGGCCAGTGGGGAAGGAGGGGGAGGAGGTGCTCCAGGCACCAGAGCTGGGATTCCTCTGCAGCCCACAGTGAAGACCATGGTGAAGCAGCTGTGCCCTGGCAGCCTGTGGAGACAGAGACCCACACAGGAGCAGGTGGATGCCTGAGAGGAGGCTGTGAGCCCATGGGAGACCCATGGAGAGAGAGAAACCCACCTTGGAGCAGCCTGTGCTTGATGGAACAATGGCCCATGCCACAGCAGTCTGAGGGGGATGGACTCATGTTGGAGAAGTTTATGGAGAATTGTTGCTTATGAGATGGTCTCATGTTGGAAGAGTTCATGGAGAACTGTCTCCTGTTGGAGGGACCTGATGGTGCAGCAGGGGAATGACTCCTCTCCCTGAGCAGCAGGAGAAACCACAGGTGATGAAGTGACCTTAACCCCCACTCTTTGTCCCCCTGGGGTAGGATGTGGAGCTGGGAAAGAGGGACCAGTGGAGGAGAAGGTGTTTTCAAGGTTTTCTTTTACTTCTCATGGTCTGATTTCATTAGCAGTAAATTCAGTTGATATCTCTAATTCAAGCCTGTTTTGCCCATGAGGATATTTGCTGAATGACCTCTCCTGGTCCTTATCTCAACTCATGAACCCTCTGTTATATTTTCTCTCCCCTGTCCAGCTGCAGAGGGCAGTGAGAGAGGGGCTTGGGTGGGTGTCTGACATCTGGGCAGTGTCAGCTCACTATACCAGCACAGGGCCAGCTGCCAGGGTTTGCTGCCTTGGTGACAGGGGGAATGCTGAATGGGGGGAATGATGCCCGAGGGAGCAGCTGAGGGAAAGGCAGTCTGTTCCTCTTTGCAACTCCCAGCTCAGGTGGGCAAGTTGTGTTGGTGGGTTGTTGCTCTGGAGGAGCCCAGGGAAGGGGCAGCTTGGGCTGCAGCACCAATCCCTGCTCCATGCACCCATCTCCCAGGCCTCCCCCAGCCCCTGCTCCCCAGGCACAGCCCCAGCCTTGCGAGCCTGGCAGCTCTGCTCAATTTGAGCAGACCTATTTAAAATTCAGCTGGGAGATGGGCTCCGCCGTGTTACAGTGCCGTTGCTGGAAATAGAGTCATCACTGGAGACTATTCCTTTTTACAACTTTAGGTATATAGATTTCCTCTCAATTCAATTTATTTTTATATCGTGTCTTTAATACACTGTCTCTCCAAACGCTTTAGCAGATAGAATTGAAATAATGAGATAACGCTTTGCAGGAGTGTGTGCAGCCGCTCTCAGACAGGCAGCGGTGAAGCAATAGATGGAGATGGAGCACAGAGTGCAAGGTGGAGGCTGCATCACTTGGAAGCAGCAGTAATATGAGCAAACATTCACACAGACTATTTGTGGTGAGCACAAGGGCTGATGGATATGAAGAAAAGCAAGTAGGCAGGTGTGATGGAAAAAGGAGGAATTAAGGAGTAATTTCCATTGAAGAAAGATGGCTCTAAAAGGGAATGAATTCAAGGGAGGGATGTTCTCAGCCAAATGGATCAAAGGCATTGAAAGCAATCCTTGATTCTCTCTGTTCATCAGGAATGGAAGACTTGTTTGCTCCTCCATCACTGCAATATAAACCAGAGATGGACACAGTGTACTGCAGCTCCACTCCACACAAGTGCTGAAATTGCTGCATTGCCCTATTGACTTGCCTGGAAATGGCCAAGTGTGCAAAGATGCAAATGCACCCAGCTGGAAATTTCTCTCTGAGCCTGTTTTCGACAGATAATGAAGATATGAGAAGCACAAAAGGTTTTAGAGAACAGAAGGAGAAACTGTTTCTGTCTTATTAACACAGGAGTGACAGGACAGACTGTGAGAGGACAGGTGCTAGTTAAAACACAAAACTCTTTGGTAAAAAAATGTAAACAAAATTGAAAAGGAAACTTAATTTCATCCACCTCGTGTCACTTTTACTCAGCAGGGAAGAGCAGCATGAGAAATTGCATCACTTTTTGTTTTCATTACAGTTTGGACTGGCAGGGAAAATGAAATCATCGCTTTTCCTGTAAAAAGGACACTTCTGTGACCTCAGCCACAGTGAGTGACGGGAGAAAAGTTGAAAATCTTTCTTGGACTGGGATTTCTGGGCCTAACCAGCGATGACTAAACCCAAGGGTAGTTTCACTGGGACTTAAGGGATAAATCTTGAGTGACAGGGAAAGCTGTGAGCAGTCAGAGGCTGCTACTCAGAGATCAGGCAAGAAGATGGAGCAAGCTGATGACACTCTGTGGTACCAAATGGGTCCAAATCTCACCTGGAAAGGAGCAGGGAGCTGGGAGGTTGATGAACACAACTGATCTGCACAGAGACAATATCCCCATGCTGCTGTAGCTATAGGCCTGGAGAATTGAATTATTGATGGTGCAACCCAGGGTGACTCCGTTGCTGAATTTTTTGGGGAGCCCCTACTCCCTGACGTGCTGGCTAGGTTCCCTTCCCAGCACCCCCTCCACTTCACAGGACCCAGCTGTCTTTCCTCAGTACTTGGTGGCTCCCAGCAGGAGGATGGATGGATGGATGGATGGATGGATGGATGGATGGATGGATGCTGCTCACCTGGCCCTGCCTCTGCCCTGTCTGGAGGAGGCTGCCCAACCCCTGAGCTGTTCAGAAGGAGGGGAGAGAGAACTACTGACAGTGAGAGGAAGGTGACCCAGGGCATTGCCTGTAGAAGCTCTGTTGCTGCATCATCCTTGTGGCAGAGGTGGGTGCAGGAGTCCAGCAGGTTGGCACAGCAGGGAGCAAACCATTACAGCTCAGTGGGATTATAACTGGGGCCTGCCTGAAAGTGTCAGGGGAAGACTCTGGGGAGATAGCAGGGACTGTTCCTCTTCCCAGAGCTTGTGGGAGAAGAGCTTAGGAAGGTTCCTCATTTGCCAGCTACTTCTCCTTTTCCAGAACTGCCACGAAAAGCTCAGTGAACATCTCATATTTGCTCTGACCACACCAATGTTTTATGCAATGTGAAGGTGAAGTGGACATTTCCTGCACAAGAATTTCAGCCTGGATCCCCATTTCTCAGTGATCTTCAAAACTTGAAACAGTTTTATCCTTGAAAAGATTGGGTGGCAGCTCTGAAAGCAGAGCTGGGCTCTGATTTGGAAATAAAGAAAAAGGTACAGATATGTGAATTTTGATTATGTTTCATTTAATGAGTTTTGAAAAGATTTGGAGCTGAATTAAAAGTAACAAAAAGCCATGGAGATGAATGACCCTTATATTAAATTCAATTGGCTTTTGTGCAATTTGTTGCATAGAGAAGCCTCGTTAATACATTTTGCAGGTGGTTGGGTCATTTGTCATCAGAATCGCACTTTATGGAAAGCCACTTTCCTCCCTCTTCAGTTATTTTGCTTTGAAATTAGTTTCCCTGGGTCCTCTCTGCTGGCAGGAGCTGAATTGGCTTCAGAGGAGCCACAGGGTTTCATGGAAAAGAAGGATCTGGCCTGTTATTTTCTATATATTTATAAATTGTCATTATATAACATGGTCTACAGTTAATATCCCAAGTATATGTAGCCATAGCCCTCATCCGTTAGAAAAAGCCCTGCTCTGTATTGCAGTTAATAATATTTATTGTTTCCTTTTGTTTTTCTTAAGAGCCAGGGCAGCTTCCCTCTCCAGAGGGAAGAAAGGCTGGGCAAAAAAAACCCCAAACAAATACAAAAAGCTTATTTCGTTTGCATTTTCCTAATTTGCTTTTCTCTGGCTCAGACATGTGTTGCCTATAAGCTATTAAAACTCTTTCTCTAGGGTTATTCTCCCCCCTCCATCCCCCATCTGATATTCACAACTTCATTCTGCCTGGATCAATGACTGCAAATTTGCTTTATGACAACTTGAACAAACCCATGATGGATCAGAAAGGACCTCAAAGTAGGCTGAAGCCTACTCAAGTCAAGAGCACCAGACACGTTTGTTAAAGACCTCATTGGCCTCTGATCCTTGGGTTGCTGCAGTATTGATTTTTAGGGTCCGAGCTCAATTGTGCTGGAAGTCGAGTCCTATGGAGTCGCGTGCTCGTGGGGGAGACAGGAGCTTTGTAATGGGAACGGATCGATGGGGAATGATTTAGCACCGAGGGAGCTGGAGGCTTGGCAGCCAAGTTAAGCAATAATCGAGTTCTGGGCTCAGAGCCTCTCAGGCTGGCGTGCTGCCTGTCTCAGGCTGCGTGCAGGGCTCGGGGCTGCGCGTGGAGGGCTGGCACCGGCCCTGCTGGGGCTGTGAGGGGAGTCACGGCGTTGGTGCTGAGAATTTTTTGCTTCCCCAGCACTCTCTATGTTTAAAATAAACCAAATTGGATCCTCAGATGCTGTGCACCAGGAGCTGGTGGTGTTAGTGTGCTGCAGCTCTGGGCTAAACCCATAAGTGACTCTGAAGAGGCAGAGGCTGAATATGGAGAGAAGAGCTCCTGAATAAGGAGCACATTTTGTGCAACCCTGGAAATGCGGGTTTTTTTTAATTTTTAAACTGTGACTTTCTTGTAAACAGGAAGATTTCCCATTCTCTAACCCCTGCTCCATCAGTATGGATGGGGAATGAGAGACACTCGGGCAGGGATTGGCTTTCTTCTGTGTGCCAACATGCAGCATTCTGGGGCCCAGGTCTATATTTGCATTACCCCCAAGTGATATAACACAAAAATCCAAGCAATTCTACTAGAAAGAAAAGGAGACAGGTCCAGCTTGCATTTCCCTCTCTGCTGCTGCATGCCTCAGTTTACCTCTGTGATGTGTAAGTAAAGACCTGCTTTGAGATACAGGTGGCACCTCTGTAGTGCTTCTGTGTATGACACACACAGGATTTTCTAAAGCAAAGAGGGTTTATGTCTAAGGTGACTGTGAGCAAATTACCTCAAGGAGCCTTTCTTTTATTTCTGAGCCCTCAGGTCATCAGCAGCGTGGCTCTGCCTGATCTATGGTGGCATATCTGACCCCATGTAAGCCCTAAAGGTTTCACAGAGTGGGGAGTTGTCAGAGATGGAGCTCGAGGGTTAAAATCCAGTCATCATCCCAGCAAAGTTCTTCCTCTTCTGACTCATTTTCAGGGGTGTTGAGATGCCCCAGTTCCATCCACGAGCTTGGATTTTCCCACACAGGGGCTCTGGCACGGCACAAAACTCATGGGTGGAGGGGCAGATGAAATGTGCAATAGGAGCAGAAAAGAGGCTTTTCCTGCTCAGCTCAAGTGCAGGTAATTTCCTTCTTCTGTGAGAAAACTGGGCCTGGATGTAATAATTAAAGCTATATTCCCTAATAGCAGTCCCTCTGCAGGCTGTGCTGCTGCCTGCAGGCACTGAGATGGACTGGGAGGACAGACTGAGGCTTTTCCAAAGGGATGGTATGTGCACAACTGCTTTCCTGCAGCAGAGTGTGCATGTGGGGTGTGCCAGGTGAGCTGGACAGAAGCAGATAATACTGATATTTTGGTTTTTCTCCCCTTCCCACCCCATTCCTGCTCACCACCACCACTGTCATCCATGTCGTGCAGTCTGTTGTTAACCCTGTAAAAGGGTCCAGAGTGGCTGAGGGTTCTCCATCCTTGGAGACACTCAAATCTCAGCTGGACAAGGCTCTGAGCAACCTGATATAATGCTGAAGTTGGATCTCACCTCAGAGTGGTCCCTGTTTGCAGCAGGAGGCTGAACTGGAGGCTGGACAAGTCCATACCCATCTAAATTATTGTTATCCTATCAAGCTGTACATGAAGCTTGATTTGATTGTTTCAGGCCCTTCTGCTCCAACTGGAAAGACTGGTTCAAGGTATTTCTGTTTGTGAAAAGGTTCTTCTTTCCCAGACTGCAGATATTCATGATCACTTTCCAGCTATGCAGTGTCCCTGTCCCAACCACTACCTCTCATGTGTATTGGTGGATGGGTTACGGTGAATTTGACAAATTGACAAACTTGACAAAAAAAAAAAAAA
>VZRH01007637.1:833381-858570 GCA_013397555.1 Urocynchramus pylzowi
AGAAAAGAGTAGCAGCACAAGCTGTCTCAAAGCCCAAGAAACTCTAAACAAAGACAACTTGCTTAGATTTGTTTCGACCCTGTGTTCAATTTTCAGATGGTTAATTCTAAGTGTGCCCACATTTCCCCTAGTTTATGCTACAAATAAACATATTTCCCTTGTGCATAATTTCTGACAGTATTTCTCTGAGGGCCTTTGCCTTTCCTGGGTAAACAACTTGTTCCATGCCACTGATGCTAAGTGACTGCTGGTAATGAATGCAGCCTGTGAGAGCAGGTTGAGGGATCTGGATAAGTGCAATTAGCAAATCTTTGCTTGGCAACTCACAATATTTTGGGGGAAAAAAGGGAGAGAGAGGTGTCATGGCGCAGTGACAGCTAGGTGCAGCTTGTGCTCTGCAATCTTTGCGCAGAGGTGGGAAGAGGCAGCCAGGTTTCATGAGGATGGGCAGATTAGGAAGTGTGGGGATTAGCAGGGAGTAATTACAGTGCCTCCACTGTATATTAAGTGTGTGAAACAATATACAGGCACTCAGCGCACGGCAGGCATTATGGCTGGGTGTCACAGTTGACGTTTTTAATATCCATTATTCAAAAATTGATTCCATGCCTGACTATCAAGCTGCATCCAGCTATAATATGGGTGTAGCACCACACAACAGCACTGTCATCTGCTAAGAGCTTTACAAACATTAGCTGATTCTGCCTACCCTCTCCATCGGCGACAGGTAAGGGCTGCTCCTTCCGCCTGTCTGAATCCCCAGGGAGGGCTGGGATTAGGGGAAGGTGTTCTGGGAAGCTGCTGTAGCTGATGAGGCCAAAGCAGCCACGGGTGTACGGGGGCTGAGCAGCACTGACAGTGGCCATAACTTGGAATAAGCCCCAAATTCCTCCAACTCAAAGAAAAACACTTGCAGTACTCAGAGATGCTGAAAAATAGGACTTTTAAGAAATCCCATGATTTGTACTTTTTCTTATTTTTTTTTAAGTGTTTTTAGGGAAGTTTTTCATTTTGGCATTTTGCAAGAATCTCTAAGAAAGGTTTTCATCTTGAAATCCTTTTATGCCTATCTTTGTTTTCTTTTTTCTACTTTGGCGATCAGGAAAAGAAAAAGCAAGAGCAAAAAAGGTAGGGAAACCAATAAGCAAATTATGGGGGGGAGAGACCCAAACAAGAGGAAAAAGATTTTTCTTGTTTTACTGGAATAAATGCAAATTGCCAAAAAGACAGTTCTTTTTTGCTATTGAAATTATCTGATTTAAAAATTAAAAAAGCATTTTTTTTCTCTACTGAAAACACCTATGACTCAGAAGATGAACTGATTTGTGGTTCCTAAGTGAAGGCAGCAGTGTTATAACAGAGAGCCTGGCTGATTTTCGGTGAGTCCACACCTCCTTGATGGCTGTTGACAAACCAGATTTCATCTTCCTCTTCCACCCCGACTTGACTCCAGGAATTTCCATTCCCAAACCTCTTTAGGCAAATCCTCTCTGAAGATTACCTACATTATCAGCTTCTCCCTGGAGACAGCTTCCTCTCCTTTGCTATCAATTAACAACAGCTCTCACCAACCCCTCGGTTTAATTGCACCATCTCTAAAAGCAGCCCTGATGCTGACGTGCCTTTTTCTCCTATTTTAGTTTCTCCCTCTGAATTATTCTGTTGCTTCTGACTGCAAACACCAGCGCTGAAATCCTGGGGGATTAATGGACTCCTGCCCTTCTCTCTTGGCTCTGGGAGCCTCCTCCCCACAGGCATGCCAGCACCTTCCCTGAGGGCACCAAGTCTCCATGGTTTGTATCTCAAACTCAAGCACTCTCAGGAAACCAAAGGGGGTGGTTGTGTGGAAAAGCTGTTTTCCAGTCGTGTAGTCCTTTCTACTGGGGATATATCTGGAGGTTGTGTGAAAGGTGTATGTCTGTGTGAAGGGTAGGCTCTGGCTTACCCCAAGATCCTGCTGAAAATGAGGCTGAAAATGTGAGATTCAGAGCCAGTCAAGGATCAGGTGGGATCTTAATTTCAACAGCAACAAAAGAAAATGCAGTGCAGATGCTCCATAACCTGTTTGTACCAAAACCAGGGTCAAACTGCCCCTTGTGTGCTCCTGTTCCCTTCCTAGGTTGCCTCTCTTTCCTTTTGGAGCTGCTTGTGCCACAGCAAGTTTGGGAGTGAATTTTTGCTTGAAAACTTGGGTACCTCAAGCCTTTCCAAGAAACATTTTTTTCCCTGAAAGGATTGTTTTCCAATGGGAAAAACCAATTGGCTTTGATGAAAACTCTCTGTATCTGCCTGGTTCAAGCAGAGTGAGGACTGAGTGCCCTGCTCTTGTGGATATTTGAGGCTTGATGTCTCTTTCCATTTGGTGGCTGCTGCATGTGGGATGTAAAGCTGGAAGGTGAGGACAGGGCCCCCCATACCCACCAGTGCACCCCAACTCCTGCTCCACTCCATACACCTCCAGTACTGCAAAGAAACACAGACCTGCCCTTGGGTACAGCCTCATTTGAAGGTTAAAAATAACACAAAGGTGCTTAGAGAAGTAAAATAAAAAAAAAATATAAATTAAACCACCCCCACACTTGAAAGAAACCTACCCCTTTAAGAAAGGATTGAACGTAATCTATTTCCAGCGAACGAGAGATCGGCTAAGGATTGCTGGGACATTTTCACTGACACAAATCTACATAATCGTTTTAAACTTCTCACCATTTCTTCCGATTATTCTCTTTCTGTCACTTTAGGAAGCTCTAAAACTGATTTTCTCTCCGTAATCTTCCAGTATTGCTTAGCACCCAAATCTCTAATATTTTAAGAAGATTATTTCATTTATAATTGATTGAGTGTATTTGCCAGTTTGCTACTTCAAAGATGTTGTGCTTTAAGGGGTTCAGGTAGAGCATTACTAAGTTTCACCCCTTACCCCCCAATCCAAAAAAAGAGGCAGAAAAATTTTGCATCCTGCCTGACACTTGATGCTTTTTTTTTTTTTTCTCTTTTTTTAAAAAAAATATTATTGGTATTATTTACATTGTCAGCATGCTGCATAGCTAAAAAAGGAATCTCCAGAGATGAAAGGCAAAATGAGCTGTCTCCAGCTGCAGGCTCTGGCCATTGCAGGGAGCAGTCTGATGAGCAGTGATTACAGGCACTCCAGCAGCACCACATCTCCTTGTGCACCAGCCTTCCCTCCCAGGGCCTGGCTGCCCACCCTGCAGTTCTCACTGCCAAAGGGAATGGAGGACTGTTAGCAGTGAAAATGTGGTTTATTTTTAATTTTTGCCTTTCAATGGACAGGGTGTTTTCCAGCTGTATCTCCTCCCTGGAGTTGTTTTCTGCATGGAGACAGAAGGCATAACATGGTGGGGAAGAAAGGGGCAGGAGAAATGGGTGTGGGCAAAGGGAATTTCTGAAACATGTTGCTGCTGGGAGTTGTCTTCATCCACCTCAGGACTGGGCCACGGTAGCTGCTGGCGAATGGCCTCCATCACTCAGTGCTGGATGTTGCCTTGTAGAGTGCTAAGAAAGGGGTTGAGAGAGAGGAGAGGGGTGCAATAGGCAATATTTACTGAGGGCAAAGGCAGTAGGACATCTGCAAGCAGAGCTGTGGAGGGAGAGAGCCCATTTAATGCACTTCTGCTCCCCACCACATAACCAAGAAACCTCAAAAATAAGGGGGAGACTTCCCCATCCTCAGCCCTGCTCTGCTCTTCATTCTTTATCACCTGAGAACTAGTGAGGAGATGCATGGCACAATGCTCAAAGGAAAGCTCTGAGCCCTTTTTTAGGGCTGGCAGAGACTTAGTGATGCTCTGTCACAGTCATTTCGGGAACGGAGCAGCTATCAACTAACAAGAATGAATTTCAAGGCTGATCACCTGCAAGCCAGGGATAATGGGAGGTCTGCACAATCAAACACGTCTCCTGTTATAGTAAAACAAGCAACACTTGAAAAAGACATGGAAACAGGCTTCTTTAAATCCAATTCAGGGATTTGGAATCCCCACTAAACGCTTAATTAATTTTTGATTAGCTGAGAACCCATTAAACAGACTGATTCTTCTAGCTTTATAAGTAACGGCAGCATGCTGCTTTAATTAAATTAATACTAAGAGATGTTCATTTTCAAATCCTTATGTTGGTTATTTGAGAAAAAATCATTTCATTCCCTTCCCTAAGAGGTTTACCATATTCTTTTATCCCAATGCAGTATCTCTTCCCATTCTGTTTGTGTGGCCCTTGGCTCGCCTGGAGGCAGGATCCGTCATGGCCCTGAATTTGTTCTGCCCAAGGGACATGGGGGTGTCCCAGAAGTTTAGGACCAAGAACCTCATATTCCTGGAGGGGTTCACCATATGGGTATGAGCAGTCTGAGGGTTTGGGGTCTCACTGCCAGTCTTCCCATGGAGATACCACTGGCTAGTTCCTATGTCAGGTACTGGACATGAATCCTGATTCTTCTTCCACGACACAGCAAGCAGCTGTGAATTATCACCTCCTCTTTTGAGGGTCAGAGCCTGTCCAGGTCTCTGCTGTGACTACACCATGTATCAGAGAACATGCCATGGCTTGTGCACTCCTGGTTTTCAAGCCATGGGTTTCTCTGTTTCCCAGCAGAAGTCAGAGTTGCTGTCCATTCTTGGCTTCTTCCCAATGACCAATGCTTCCCTGTGTGTGCTGGATTCTCTGGTGATGGGAGGGGTGCAGTCAGGCCTTGGGCCTTGCCTTGATGAGATGTGAAATGAACACAGGTAGCAATGGGTGTGATTAGGGAAGGAACATGGACTCACTCTTAGAGCAGCTCTTTGTTCAGGAGGATTCAAAACCTCCCCTCTGCCTTTTCTTCCTCCCCCAGCAAGATCTGAAATTGAAATTTGCAGCCTTCTCCCACTGCCATAATGGGTGAAAAACTCCTCCCTGCCCATTTCAGGGCCAGCACCCTGCCCATTTCAGGGTCAGCACCCTGCCCATTTCAGGGCCAGCACCCTGCCCATTTCAGGGCCAGCATGTTGAAATTTTCAGCTTGGGGCTCTCCTTGCTTCAGTCCTGGGTCCTGCCCAAACCTCTGAGCTATCCACCAATCTGAGACCACTTTGAGCCTCTGAGGTCCTTGCCTGTGCTGAGCAGGGTCCATGAGCACCCAGGGAATTTCCATATCTATTTATTTGTGCAGATGCACTGTGCCCAGCTCAGAGACCTGCCAGCCACACGAATCCCATATGAGGACATCGCTTCCATGACGCTGCTGAACAGCTTTACATTGATTATGATCCTCTAAGTGGGAATCCTTTCCTGTCGTCTGAAGGTTGGGATTATTTTTTTCCTTTTTAAGCTTCTTCCATTTGGCAGAAGAGGAGGAAGAACTTTTGCAAAAGTGGCTCACAAGAACCCACTACTTGGATGAACCACTTGGGAATAACACCAGGCTCGGTACAGGTGTGATTTTCCTTACACCAACTCCATGTTGTTTTGGCTTGACGTCCATCCCTCACTCCATTTGCTCTGGGCATGTCTGGATTAAGCAGAAAACTTGTTTCACTCTTTGCTCTGTTTGTCCCAACAAATGAAGGGTGAAACTGAGCTTTCAAGCCACCAGTGACCCTTTCACTACTGCCTTTGCAGGGCTTGGATGTCACCTAGATCCCAGCTGCAGAAGCATGCTGGGGTGATCCCTGAGGATTTGATCAGGTAATGCTGCCACTACACAGGATCTGGAGAGGGGGCTTGGAGAGCAGCCCAGCCCCTCATACCTTCACCCTCCTGCACAGCTCCCCTTGCCTCCCCTCTCCCACTGCCCACTCCTTGTTAGGAGCTGTCTGAGGCAGCTGGCTGCTCGTGCATTAAATTAGCAGATGTTGCTGCTACACAACATTAAGCACAACAATACTGTTAATGTGCCCTCCGGAGCCCTCTGCCTCCTCCTCACCGGGCCTCGCCAGACACAGCCTCTCCGGAGGCAGATTAATTTCAACTCTCTGGATCATAATAAATTAATTTTTATTAGAAAAGGCAGCAGGGGGGTGGGGGGGTTCAGGACTGATCTCCTGAGCTGAAGAGATTTAAGCCAGCTGTCGACCGTCTCCTGGCATTTGGGTTAGGAAGTAAATACAGAAGGAGGGGATTTTTACAAAACACCCATCAGCCCTCCTTGCTGGGAGGAGTTGAGGGAGGCTTGGAGGTAAGGGAGAAAAACCTGTGTTGTGGGGTTAATGCTGTACAGAGTCCAGGGCTAAACAAACTGCAAGGGGGGATGTTTTCTTTCTTACTCCTGGGGAACAATTCCACCATGTTACCCTGACAGCAACCCTCCCTAGATGTGAGGCTGTGAGGTCCCACAGCAAGTCCCCACACCTGCACAAGCCCTCCTTTACTAAGCAGCCTCTTTTCCCAGGATGCTCACTGGAATAGGATTTACCAGCTTTGCATCCTCTCCACTTTCAGAGGAACGTGGCACAGTCCTGCCAGTGCCTGGAGCATCCCCACCCCATCCCCACCACCTGCTCCGAGCCCAACCCAGCTTCCCAGTGACAGCCAGGCAGCAGATGGCTGGAAGCTGACTCTGTAGTACCACAGAGTTTCTGAGCAGAGGAGATTTTGACGGTTCAGCCTCGTTGCCTTGGATGCTGAAGGCTCACAGCTCCTTTTGGCTTAAGTCGGGGCTGTCTGTACTCAGCACTTATGAAAATCAGCCCCGGGTCTTTGCTCAGATTAACAATCAGTGTGAGCACAGCAGCTGTGGGAAGCCCAGATCTTCATTTATCAGTGGGGAGAGCATTGCCCGTCGTGGATTTGGAGGATGTGGGAGTTGGGCTCTGGCTGGCCACCCCTAGATTCACTACTGAGCTGAAAACTTGGACCTGGTAGTTTTAGTATCACCCAAAATAATTGCTGAGGAATCTGGACTCTGGCAGGGTGGTGGACAGGAATGTGTTATCTGTTAGTGCAGTGTTAAATGACAGTGACATTTCCACTGATCATTTCAAAGGCCAATAAATGCAGCCAATCTCTATGCAAGGGCTGATCCCTCTCAGCATCCTGTCTCCAGCTGTGGCCAGCAGTGAACACTGATGAAGGAATGTCACACCACAAACTCACTGTGATCCTTCACCAGAACAGCCTCCCAAGCCCCAGATGTGTGGCTGAGGGACTTTCCAATGTAACCAAAATTAATTTCTTTCCTTGATTAATTTCTCCATTTGCCTTTGATCATTTCAGAACATCCAGTGGTGAGAAGCTCTATAGACTAGACAGGCTTTGTGTGAAAAATTATTTTTCCTTTTCCAGCTGCAAGTTCTGCAAGTTTCAGCTGCTGCCTTCCCATTCTTCTAGAAGGAGAAATGGTGAACAGCTATTTTCTGTTTGCTTTTTTTCAGTCCATTTTATCTTTATCACTTCCTCATCAATAATTTCTTTTCCAGAGATAAGAAAACCCTGTCACTGAAACTCTTTCTTATACAGACACTGTTCTGTGCTCTGTTGGTAGCTGGCCCAAATACTAATAAACCTCCTGGATGTTCAGCTGGTCTCTGCTGCTTTGATGAAAAATTCTGTATTTGTGGTTGTGTTACTGTGGTATTATCCTGCAGTGTGAGAGCAATTAAAAAATCTGTCCTACTCACCTGTATTTTTCTTCCCCATCATGACATGAGCTAGGTTAATAGTAATTCATGGTTATGGAGAAGGGTTCATTTTTTAACCCATAGCCATTTGATTTCTTGGTTCCCAGCCCATACATGGTGGAGAACTGCAGCAAGGCAAAGAGGGGGAAGCAGCTTTCACTGCAGAAATGATGAAAGCACAGCTCTAAAGCCAGGGCTAGAGCTTGGGAGCTGTCTAGGCTGGAGCATGGATTTCCAGCTGAGGTGCTCCTGGATCAGGACACAGCAGTCCTCAGGCAAAGACCTGCTCCTTCACCTGCTAAAGCCTTTTGGAGATGCTGGGGAGCATCATCGGTGTCCTCAGCCCCTGAGCATCTCCTTCACTCCTTTACAGACACTGCCAACACCTGAAGCTGTCACCCCTCATACTTCTCCTGAACTTCCCTTTGATGCGAGGTCTTGGGGAAAGCAAACCGGAGCGGGCAAGTGCAGGGGATGGGAAGGAAAGTGGTGCTTGTGATAACACGAGATCAGGTTTCACCGAGTCCTTTTTCAAACACCAATTGAAAACCCCTCCCGCCACTTGACAAGTTACCAAAATCCTCTTTCTTTCCCGGATCTACCCATGGCCCTTGAGCAGGGAGAAGAGGCTGTGAAATGAAAGACCTGTTTGCTCTGTGAAAGAGCTTGACAATGTGTTGAGAGAAAGTGATACTGCCTTCAGAGCATTCAGAAAGGCGTCCATTTATCTCTCCCCTTTCTTTTTTCACCCGTTCTTCTTCTAAGGAATCTCTGGTTGTAATCCCTCTCTGGGATTTTTCACAGTAGTCTGATAATGTTAATATTTATCCTGGCTCAGAGATGAACTGACAGCATTGTGTTCTCTCCTCTCTCATTTTATCTCTGTATATCTATCAGGTGTTCTGTATGGCTTTAACTTCATCAACACCCAGCTTGGTGCAGTGACAGGGAAAATCACCCTCCATCACCTTCCACCTCTCTCACCTCCGGTGGTTTGTTTACTCTGCTTGTTTTTATTATCTTATTAAAAGTCTAAAGATTTTAAGTAAGTCTAGAAGCAGTTATAAGTGGTCAAGGTGTTTGGGGGCTCTGAAGGTAATTCTCAGACTGGTCCTTGCCCTGTATTAAAAAGCTGATTGCAGACTTTTGGCAGAAAAGTTGTGGGGACATAGAGGCAGATTTTTTTTCCCAGAATTTCAGTCCTGGAAGAAAAGGACCTGTGAAGTGATTGAGTTTTCTTCTGCTGATGGTCAGTGTTCTGGAGCCTGACCATACAGGTCAGTGAAGGGTTTGTGCTGCCCTTGGAGGAGATGCTTGTGGAATAACAACAGCCAGACATAATTTGTCATAGAAAGCAGTCAGAATTTCTCTCTCTGGGGGTATAGCACAAAGTGGAAAAGGGCAATGGTGAAATTTCTTTGTATGGAATTAATGCCTGCCAACACTGGTTGAACATCTGTATTTATCTTAAAAGCCTCCTGCCTGGGAGTCAGACAAATACAGGGTTTGCATTTGTGTGAAAATGAGTTTATCTATCTTGTGTGTGCCAAGTACAGCCAAGAAACAAATAAGAAGGTATCTAAAAACTCTGTAATGGCTAAAGTAATCATGCACTTGCTATGAAGAACCTGACTGAACAAAAGGGAATGTTTGCAGCTGGCTGCAGGTCCCCAGAGACCTCTACAGTATCAATAATCCACCCTTATACAGGCATGAGGATGATGGGGGAGTGGGGAATGTCCCTGAAGCCACCCACAAGAGGATAGATACCCAAAGTAACTGATTTCACCTCAAGTTTTATTGATGCAGTGAGTAACCTCAGTGGAGACCATAGGTAAGGGTTTGCTGGAAATAAAATTTTGGAGATATTCTCTCTAATTTATTACTGTAGGATTAGATTGAGCAATGTGTGAAATTGCATTGAACAGGTGGAGCACCAGTTTGTGTGGAAAATGGTTTTACATGCAAACACACCATCTTCTAAGGACCAAAGTTTTTGCTTCATCAGCTGTACTCTATCCAGAGCTGAGCTCATTTCAGTCTTCCAAACTTTCTCTTATATGATAAAACTGACCTCATGTCTCCTCCAAAGAGCTATTTCTCCTCTAAGGAAGCTACAGATTACATAATTCCATTTTATTTTTATTCATCTCTCATCTTCAGTGGCAAAGGAGAAAGAGTTTGAAGAACATGGAAGTGTTATGAAGGTTTTCCTACAGACAGCACCAGAGGTAATTAGGACTGATGAGAGTTTTATTCCAAAAGCTGAACTCTTTCATCAACAGCTCCTAGGATTTTTCCTTCTTTCATATACAATCAGTTTTGAATATCTGTTTACCCTGATTAAAAAAACCCAATGCTCTGTTGATCACCAGGATCAACAGAGGATTTCTACAGGATAGGCAGGAAGTTCAGCAGCATCTGCATTCATAAAAAAAAAAAAGAAATGTGAAACTACATTGTAGTTGCAGTGAGGTCAGATCCAGCAGCAGCAATAAAGATGGTGTGGTGTGATCACTAAGTGTTCATCATGGGAGCATCCAAATTCCCAGTGGTGGCTACTCCAAAGTCCCCCATTTTGGCAAGCTTTTAAAACTATCACAAAGATGTAAGAGTAAAAAACCCTCAGATCAATCAAGAATTTTTTGTTATGTGAGGAGTTCACACTAAACACTGGCCTGTCACTGGATGACTGGTAATTATTACCAGTCATGTTAACAGAGTCTCAGCTTATTTTCACACTCCCATCCCAAGTATGGATTTACACCTGACCTGCTTTTTTTACACCAAATTTCTCTGAATTTCTGGCTGTAAGTACCCCACAGGCCATTGAGCTGAGTTTTCTCACAGTCTGGTCAAACTGAGCAAGAAGTTTTTGATGTGGCCGCTCATTTCTCAAAAGCACAAACTGACAGAGGGGTTGAGCAGAACATCTGGAGATGTTAATGCCCAGGGTGGTCCTGAGAAGCCTTTCTCATTCTTCTGAACTAGAGCACTGAATCAGGCCTTTCCAAACTGAGACAGAAGAGAATCTGACCAGGAACATCAAAGGGAACAAATATTTAAGGAAGGCTGAAATATCAATAGCTCAAAGATCAGAGCTTCTCTTTTGCCATCCATGCTGAAAGCAGCAACCTCCCAAGAAAATTCAAATCCTTACAATCAACAGTGCACTGCAGACTCACAAATGTGTGTTATTTCACATGTCAGCACACCCATCTGAGTGCTCTTTACCTCCCCATGAAATCATTGGGTCACGTAGAAGAGTATCACTCTCTGCACAAATTCCACCAGGCTGCAGCAGGGTTGACCAAGGAAATCTCTGCTACCAAATGGTACCACAAGTGCTAATCCTGCACTGCTCCAAATGAAAGAAAAATACATATGTTAATGTCACAGCATTAAATTCATGTGCTCATTAATTATAATTGATTAATTCTTACGTTGTGCCCCAGACATGGCCACTCCACTGCCTTTGGAGCTCCTCCCATCACCTGACCTGGCTCCTCAGAGTGAGTCTCTTCAGTTAAACCAATGGAGCTTTTCCCAGTTCTTCTACTGGATCTGCAAAATATATGCAGATTTATACAGGCACACACTAAATACTCTGGGGGGAAGGAGTAAAATAGACATTAATCAGATATTAAAGGACTTGTGAGACAGGGAGAAATATACATTTGGGCATAGTTCGGGGTTGGTTTTGAATGTTATGTATACATAAATACAATTACTGTGTGTATGTATGTATTACTGTTCTGTTTTAAACAACTGGATTGGATAGGGTAAGAAGAAAAGAGGAAGAGGCAGGAGTTAAATGCCTAATAACACTAATGTTAGAGAACTGTGGCTAATTTGCAAATGGATACCACATGGAAACACGCTTCCTCTAATCTGTGTTGCTTTAAAAAGAAAAAAAAAAAAAAAAAAAAGAGGAGGAGGAGGCTGGGGTTAGTAAGCTATCTGACAGTCTGAGCAGCTCATCTGCTTGCAGGGATTGGGTTGGGAGCAGATATTCCCAAGTGCCTTGAGTATCAAGTACATTGGATATGGCTTTTGAGCAGAGGGGCAAGGTGCTGCCTTCTCTTCCCCGGGGTGGTTCCCACTGGAGGCAGGTACCTCCCGGAGGGTTTGGTGGCAATGAGAGGGACAGGGACAGCTCTGCACTGTGTGTTTGCACTAGACCCTGGCCTTTCCCCTGCCTGTGTTCCTTGTAATTTCTGGAAATCAGAAATAAGCTGATGTGATTAGAGAAGAACAGATCTGGCTTAGTGCTCTTCAAGCTTAAAAAGGTGTTAAAGACTTGACAAATTACAAATACAGAACTAATAGAGATCCTAAATAAGTATGGTTACCTAATTCCTTTACAGTGAGAGACAAAAATGAAGGGTGGCATTACTGTGATTGATGGACAGATAGCAGCCTGGCCAGGGAGAAATAGCTGAGAGCTGAGGCACATCAAAAAACATTTTCCACCCAGCCCAGTCTTGATCTGGATAAGGAAGGACGAGTTTTTGCTGGCTCTTAGCTTTGTAGATGGTTTGATACTGGTGACCCAGTGGAAACAGACTTTTTGTGGCTTTGCTTCTCTTCTGGGAGGGGGCAGGCTTGGTTTTCTTTAGGTTACACTTTTTCTTTGTCCTTTTTATTTTCTTTTCCTTTTTTTCAATGCAATCTCAAAGTCATCTTGCATTAATTAGCCGTCATCTTAACGACACTGTTGCATGTTAGACGAAGAGATCTCTGAATTCAAATAAGACTTGACCCTAAGAGGGACCAGCTCCCTGGCTTTTTCTTCTCATCTCCTTAAATCTAAAAATTGCTAAGTGATCTCTGAGGCTCAGGCTTTCCTCGGAGATTAGTGTAAGAAAAGCCCCAACATCTGCAAAAGTGACTGCTTTTGACAACCGTACAGATATCTTAAAGAGCAGGAATTTCCCTAATAAAACCCCTTAAAATAAGTCTTCTTAAGATTTCTTAATGCCACAGTGATCAGTTTGCATGTTTCAGAAATTCAAGAATTTTTTATCTGCTTTGGAAAGTTATGAAAAAAAAATGAAGCAGGTTTATTTAAAGGGGAGAAGTATTTGAGATGCAGGAGAGACGGGGTAGAAAAGCTTAGGAACTGGTGATAAAACCATAAATTGTATAGCTCAGGGAATTTGTGGACTGACTAAAAATGACAAAGCAAAGCAGCCCAAGTTGGTCATCAGAATAATAACAAAGAGGACTTTTACCAAGGGGAAAAAAAAAAAAAAAAAAAAGCACGTGGACCCTGTGGCATTCCATAGGCAATTTAAATAGCTTAATTCGGCATTGTTGTGATAGCCATATGCCTGATAGCCTCTGGGCCAGATCCTCTGCTGGTGTAAAGCCCAGGCTTTTCCACCTATTCAGCAAAGCATCGCTGTTAAAGACAGCGTTTAGGCATCTGCTGAAATGTGAGTGAGTGCTTCGATCCCAGCAGAGACACTGGGAGCTCAGCCCCCGAGGAAGCTGCTCTGGCACATGGACATGTTTCAGTCAGTGTATCCTGCAGCTGGGGCATAGGCCCCTCACCCAAATTTGCCAAGTTTTTCTGAGCTGTTGGGTGCTGGCACAAAAGGCCGAGGTGGCTGTGAGATCCCAAAGCACAGAGAGATGTTGTGGATGTCGCTGTAGGCTTCTGGGGCTTGATCCTGCCTTCCTTTCCCCTCCTGGAGCAAACACATGGATCTGCAGCGTGTGGCTGGGTGTAGGGTGCTATTGGGGCTGTGTGTGCACAGTGGGATGGGCTGGGCTGGGCTGCTGATGCTTCCAGGGGTAAAATTCATCCCTGTGCTATCCCTGCTCAGCAGATATGCAGTTGGGCTGAGCATGGCAGAGCAGCCCTCAAGGAGAGCTGTCAGCACCTGTGTGTGCAGGGCCTGACAGCATCCACACCAGCAGCCTTGAGGCTGGATCCCTGAACTGAGTTTCAGTGGAAAAGTCCCACTGAGGGCAGGATTACTAGAAAATTTTGAGGAGATTTTTTGGCCAGGTCCTTTGTTGTTTTTTCTTTTTGCTTTTTTTCCCCCAGTTTGTGTGTCTCCACTGGGGACAGAAATTTGGTTGTCTGAGTTTCTGATGCCTTCGTGCTTGCCTGCTCATGTACTTCATCCCCATAAAAAGGAGTAGGTTTCAGCACTGGATATTCCCATTTAACTTTTTGTTTACTTCCATTTTGATTTCATGTTCTAGAAAGATCTGAAGGAATCCAGGCAAGGCATGAGCATTCACCCTGGTGATTTCTGTAGCAGCAAGTGGGAAGGATAAAATGGAATTTTATCAGAGATAAACTATACAGGGATACAGATTTAATTTGCACAGGGAGGGTGCTGATGATCTGTGTCTCCTGATCCACAAGCCCATGACTGACAGGGTGGAGGAACTATCGGGGTACAGCACAGATTTTTGTGCAAGATGGATAGATGTAGGTCCAGGATATTTGTGGAGGATATATCCCATTCATCCCATGTGCTGTGGGATAGGGCAACATAAGGCAGCAGGAACCAACATATGAAACCCCACACAGTTAATTTTTCTCCACCTTTCCCTTTATGGGACACTTTCCAGCTCTACCTCAGAGCAGAGGGACATACTGGAATTACAGAATAACCCACTGAAACCAAGAAATCTGGTGCATGCCCAGCCCTAGCAAAGGTGGAGCAGGAAACAGATCAGGGATTAGAGCCACGAAGGGACACAGGTTCACAATTACCATGTTAAGCCCTTCAGTCCAGCTGTAAAGCCTCCCAACCACTACCCAGCTCCTGCTTGACCTTGGGTGCCCCTTAAATCTTTTTGGTGAGCTGGTTTGCAATGCTAAAATTCCCAGGTGCTGAGAGATGGGTTGCTCCTGGGAGGACCCCTGTCATGCCTTGGCTGAGCAGCTCAGTGCCCCTTGTCTGGTCCTCGAGGTGTTTCTCAGCCTTCCTCACCCATGAAGTTCAGCTAATGAGAGCTCCCAAAGACCCAAACAAAGCACAAACAGAGATGGTGGTGGTAGGGGTCAGGGAGGGTGGTAGAAAACCTCATGACTGCCATTTTCATCCTCTTTATTTGTGTGTCTTTGCTCTGGTCCAGCAAATTGGCAAACAATTTTAAGACGTGCTATAGGTTAGAATAGAGAAGATTTCATTTGGAAGGGACCTACAATGACCATTTAGACCAACTGTCTGACCACTTCAGGGCTGACTAAAATTTAAAACAAATCCCAGAGTTAAGGTTATCCTAGAGCTGAATATGTGAGTGCCTGTAGGTAGAAAATATTGGGTCAAATCCCCTCAGACAGGGGTGTAAATAAAATACCTTGAGGGAGTGTAACATGATGTTATGGGATCAGCCTTAGGATTCTGAAATATTTACTTGAAAGCTTAATATTTTTTCTTACAAAATGTGAGGCTTTGAGGTTTTTTGTTTGTGTGGCTCTGTTTTGGTTTGGTTGGGGTTTTTTTTGGTTTTTTTTTTTTTTTTGCTTGGTTTGGTTTGTTGGTTTTTTAAGAAGGAAAGTGGGACTTTTTTAATGGAAGCATCTCAGATTGCAAACCTCAGAGGGGAAAACCAGATCTGGCAAATTCACCTCTCAACCTCTGTGTCTCAGTTTCTTCACCTGTGAAATGGGCACCAGATTCCTTATACTGCCTCTTCCAATGTGCCCCTACACTGTAGGCTCCAATGTGACATAGAAGGTGCAAATTAAGACTCAGATGTCTCATCACTATGCAGCAGTATCAAAAATACTGCTCTGAGTGAGAAAAATCGTGCCACCATAAGGAGAGTTTTATTTAGGACACTGCAGATCCGGATTTGCTGCCAGCAGCCTAAAACTAACAAGAACTTGGAGTGGAAAAAAAAAATCCTTTCTGGTTTTATATCTCAATCAAGAAGAACTGTCCTTTTTAATTCAAATGCCAGGGTCTAGAGTTGTTTTCCCTGCAGATGCTGCGTTGTATTGGGAATATCAGGAGCTGCCAATTGCAATAACAGTTTCTAATTCCAAATTAATTCAGTGTAAATGAACTGTCAAGAGAAGATTGATTTGTTTTGGTAATTGCCCTGATGCAGGCTGCTGCGTGACAGCAGGAAAGAGCAAAGAAGGGAGCTTTGGCAGGTCTGGCTGAGCCTAAGGGTGGATTGAGGAGACGGAGACCTAGCTGCAAATATCATCTGTCAGGACCACTGCTGAGCCTGATGCTTTTTTCCAGCCTTCAACTGTGTCTTCAGGAATGAAGCCATCACTGCAAAACGCTCCTTGAGCTGAGGACATTGGTGTGTTAGGCAATTAGGAAAGGGGGGGAAAAAGAGACTCCCTCCATTGGAAGGTCTGCTCGCTGTCCTGCCCCTGCCTCTGCTGCCCTGGTGTGTGACCAGGGCCTCGCCTCCTCTGTGCTGGACAAGTGACAATCTCCCTCTGCCTCCTGGCTGGGAAGGGATGAAAACAAGGGACACAGGCCCAGGTGAAGGCCTGGCAGGGTGTGACGTGCCTCAGGATGAAAACAAGGGACACAGGCCCAGGTGAAGGCCTGGCAGGGTGTGACGTGCCTCATGGGACATTGCACGCTGCCTGAGGCCAGTGGAAGGAATGTGGATCCCTGAGCAGCTCCATGTGGATGTGCCTGGTGTGTGAGCCCTTCCCAAGGCCTCGTGGCTGGGGAGGGAGGAAAACAAGGGAAACAGGCCCAGGTGAAGGCCTGGCAGGGTGTGACGTGCCTCAGGATGAAAACAAGGGACACAGGCCCAGGTGAAGGCCTGGCAGGGTGTGATGTTCCTCATGGGACATCACATGCTGCCTGAGGCCGGAGGATCCCTGGAAGGAATGTGGATCCCTGAGCAGCTCCATGTGGATGTGCCTGCTGTGCTGAGCCCTTCCCAAGGACTTCACCTGCCACCACAGGGTGTGGAGTGATCCATCCACAGAGCTGCAGCAAGCCCACGCTGATGCTGTAGGGCCCACCCTAACAAGGTATTTTAGCAGGAAATTCAATGTTACACTCCCAGCAGTGAGGGAAAAGGCTGAGCAACCCAGCACCTCAGGAAGCAACACTGTCTGTAACCCAAAAGCAGACTTGGAGGGTAGGCCTGTGGCAACGGCTAGTCCAGCAATGTGTAGGTGCCTCAAAAGGAGCAATGAGCATGGGATTTTTAATCCATATTACAGATAAATATATTAAATTCTTAAAAACTTCTCCATAGATACAGTATTCAGGCTACTACTGCAGTCTGTAAAATAGCAGGGCAAGAAAACTCCCAGAGCAAATGACACAGTAAACTCCTAAATGTCAATGAAGTTGCTTGCTAAAGAACTGCCAAACAAACTAGCTTTTGCTTGCTGTATTTTTTGGGGTTTGTTTTTGTGCATGTGCTTAAATTCCCTGATCAATACAGGTGCTGTGTGACTGAATTGCTAATGGAGTCTGTAGATTAGTTTATCAATAGCATTTAAATACTTTTCACACTTGCAGTAGATTTTGAATTATTTATTTGTTTCTGGTCAATTGCTTATGATCTCATTAGCATTTGTCTGTAAAGTGATACTAGACATGCTGGAATACTTTAAAGATTTCATGGCTCTGCAACTTTGAGAGAAGGAGGTGTCAGGGCTTAAACTCACAAAATCCTACAACAGTCCTTTTTAAGGCAGGGGCTCTGCTTGCAGGAGGGGAACACTCAAAATCTGCTTTTTGGGGAAAGGATGGAGGCAAGCTTGTAAGTAGACTGCTGCCCTGAAAAGTTCAGTCTTCAGAGTGATTCCTGAAAATGTGACAAAAGAATATTGCCGTGCTCATTCTGAATTTTGGGCACAGAACCTTTCAGGGATGTGTCTGGGATCCCACAAAAACCCTACAGACAAGCTAGAACACGAACTGAAGCCTCTTGACTCCTTTTCTCTAGTCTTCATAACAAATCCATTCATCTTCCTAATTACAAGAGTCACAAATATGCTAAACAATCTCATTTCATATGTTGTGTTATTCTGATTTGATGGAGGAAGGGTTGCATTGTCCTGACAGACTTTACATTTGTCTTTTTGTCTTTTGATATGTCACATGTAGACTACACACAAAGCTCGTAACAAGATGAATACATCTCAAAAGGGGAGGGGTTGTGCCTTAAAAACATTGTAAATATAGGATTTTTAAGTTTTATCAATGTACTTTAAAAAGGGGAGAGCAGATTAAATGTAAAGCCAGGCTAGAAACCAATAGGAAGAGACAGCAGAAATGTCAATTGAAGAAGGCTGTGGAAGGAGGAGACTGTTTAACCCTCAGTGATGGCCTGGAATGTCCCAGTATAAATTCACAAACAAGATGAAAGCTCTGGACCAAAGCCAGGACTTTCTACCTTGGGTTGAAAGAAGAGCACATTAGCCAGGAAGTCTGAAGCAAGACTGGAAAAAAAAAATAATCTCCTTCTGGGAATCAGCCATGCCATGAATGCTCTCCAGTGGACTCTCCCCATTCATCTTGTGAGCCTGAGAACAGCCAGGGAGGTGTCACACCGTGCAGTGACACCCCCAGGCTTTGCTCCATGGCTACTCCACTGTTCTGTGCAGGAGCAGGTGGATTGTTCTTTTCCCAGATCTCACCCCTGGCATCCTTGACTTGGAGATAATTGACTGCAGCCAAGTCATGTTATGAAGCAGAGGCCCCAAAACTCCAAGACCTTCCTCACCTCTTACAGAGGCATCCACAAGACTTTTTCTACTGGATTTACTGCCAATCCTCCCACTTTGAGGTTTAATCATATACTAATGACACATCCAATCATGCTGAGTTATTGCTAATTTTAGAGACATTGGCAGCACTATAGAGAGAATTTGCCAAATTTTCAGCGGCAGAGCCTCCTCTGAAGTGGCCTGTACAATTCACCTTAAACAGCTGCTAAGAAAAAAGGAAACAATGCTCAGACCTGTGTTTTCTGTCAGCACTCTGAGCACCTCTGAACACTGCAGGCATGATGGAGAGCCCTGTTTTGGTGTCAGACACTTCTTTTTACACAAAATGAGACTGTCTATATATTCCTAAGTATACCCAAAGGTAGGACTTGGCCAGGACCACAAATTGGTGTCAAATGTCATTCCTACTTCTGTAGTCATCATCATATGTAATCTGTTTCCTTTTCCCTTCAATATCTGCTTGATTTTTTCCTTGGTTAAGGCAAAGTAGGCAGGTATGAAAGTGTTTCTATGCTCTTTGGCTGTTCTGGTGGAACAACCAGGACTGTAAGTTAAATCCACATGGTGGACATCAGTCCTGGAGAGTGAGAAGAGGGAGCCAGAGTTCATTGTCTTCTGCTGAATTTGGCTCCCCTGTAGATTTACTATCCCTTCTCCCTTGTGCCTGTAAACACTTTTATGGGAGGAAGAGACAGGACAACCTCATGAGTCTCTCATGAACCAGCTACCTTGTAAGCAAGTAAAACTTATTCAGAATGACCCATTGTGTCTCTGTAGGATACCCCCAGTTTCCCTGAGGAATGCCCTAAGAATTTGCAAACGTGAACTGCCACGTGTGCTGTACACCTTGGGCAGAGAAATCCAGGTGCAATTTGGTGGGTGGCAAGCCAGGGACACCTCACAAAAAGGAGGACAGAGAGTCCCACTGAGCCCCCTGGGGAAAGTCTGGTGGAGCACTCACAAGTAATTTGAATGCCCTATGACAAATACAGTGTTGTTTTTGGTAGATACACATATTTTCTCCCCCTAACAGGCCCTGGGGCCATGCAGGACACTGAGTCAACTGGATCAGAGTTACAACACTTCTTCCTTTCTTTCCTTTTTGTCTTCTTTTCTTTCCCCTCTCTTTCTTTTTCTTTTTCAGTTCAGCCTAAATAATGATCTAGGACAGCACTGTCTCTTTAAAGGTGGCCTTTTTAACTGCAACCTAATCTTCTTCTATCCACTTGGACCTTGGATTTAAAAAATTTCACCAATCCGGATTTCCAAATCCTTGCAGATTCTGAGGGGGCTTGTTTATGGAAGTATCCTTTAGAAAACGGCTTAGACTTTAAGATGAGGAAACGCAGGGAGCTAATGTGAAGATTTAGGACTTTCTAGGAAGCTTGCAGTGCCTAAGCCCTGCTTGCTTGAGCAGTCTGAAGGTCCTTTTGCAGACTAAGAGGGATTAATACCCCTTTAACCAGCGGGGCTATGCACACATTCATAAATATACCATCTCTCTCTAATCGCTTCGCTCCCTAATCCACAATGATTTCTTAGGAATTATCATTTTATCTCAGCTAAATAAGCACATTCCTTGTGCTTTCCTGTAGAAAAATAAAATATTTCACAAGATCTTCTTTTCAGCTGTGGTGCCACGAAAACCAAGCTTTTATTTAAGACCTTTGGTAAATAAAGGAAACTTTGTTTATTTGCTTCTCAAGAGAAGGGCGGTTGGTCACATCCGCCCAGCATCTGCCTGCTGATCCTCCCACTCCCAGTCCCAGTGACTCCCCTGCAGTCAGGATCAGGCTTATTTGTTTGTCCAACTCCTTGTGGAGTGACAACACCTCTCTGTATGCACAAGACTCAGGTGGAAGAGGTTTTGGCAAATTACAGCTAATACCAAAGTGATGATTGTTGAAAGAGACGATTTTTGAGAGTCCCATAGAGTTTTTCATGATTATTTTTTGCTTTTCAGGTTTAGTGGTGTTTTCATATGATTTTTTTTTTTTTTTTTTTTTTTTTTTCTTGCCCCAACCCCGATTTTTTTTCCCGGAATTTTCTTTTTTTTTTTTGGGGAAACTCCCCTTTTTTTTTTTTTTTTTTTTTTTTTGGAACATACCACTCTCTGGGTTCTCATGCAGCAATAACCTGCTGGCTGTAAGTACAGCTGGTAGCATGGGGTTGATCTTGGGGCAGGGAGGATCTACGAGTAATAAGGAATCTTACTTCTAATGGCATTTTAAAAAGAAAAGAAAATAGTTTTTTTTATTGCTAAGAATATTGCACAGAAGTGAGTATTTCTTTGGTAAATCACTCCCCACTTAGGCTTTGGTTTCTAAAATCACTTTCAAATCCAGAAATGAGTTCAGGCAAATTCCAGCTGAAGTGAAACACTCAGCTCTGGGAAAGGCTTTGAGTTTAATATTTAAAAAAGCCTCTGAATTTCCGCTAGTTCTAATTCCTACTCAGTTAAACTCTGGCCTTCAATCACAAAAAATGCACATAACCTTGAGAATCAGTACAGCTGTGCTGCATGGGGAGCTCCAGTACCTATAGGTTTCAGTGCTCACAGGTCAAAAAAAATTATAATAAAAAATATTTATTCTGGAAGAATTTAGTTTTTAAATAGGATTAATAGGGGAAATATGAAAAGATTGTTGTAGAAAATCAAAACTGTTTTGGAGCAGCTCTGTGTATTTAACGTAAGTAATTTTTAAATAATTTGGGATGTGAATTAAAAAATACATCTTTCCTTAGTAGATGTAATAATGATAAATGAAGAATTAGAGCTATCTCCAAGCATTTCCAGAGTTCAGAGGTATTTGAATTTGTGTTTTCTTTTATGTCTCTCTCTACTGAGACCATTCAATTTAATAAGAAGTGAAATAGTGTGACAAATCTGCTGCAGCCTTTTATTACTTACAGTCCCTATGGGCTTTATATTTTTTCTTATCCCTTGCCCCTTCCCCATTTCTCTGTGGTCAGAAGAGAAATACAGAAGCCATGACATCAAAATATAGATGGCCTACAATGAAATCTTTGTCTTGGAAGGCGTGTTTGCAGTGAGCTCCCCAGGCTGCTGTCTGTGCTCCCCTCAGTGTGCAGAGGACCCACCCTGACCAAGAAGATGTGGAGGAGTGCCATTCCCCCTCTTTGCCAGGAGATCCTGCAGTTTTTGCTGTGCCTGCAGCTGGGCTCAGTGTAGCTCTGGCTTCTGCCCACCCTTACCTGCACATGGGGACCTGGATTTGTATCTCCTGTGAGCTCAGGGGTGGGACTGACTGAAGTGAATGTGTGTGACAGCTACCAAACGAAACCTGCTCTCACAGCCAGGCCATTCTTTGTGAAGAGGTGCCTCCAGCTGTTTTTGGAGGGTGTTTCCCCAACCACAGCTCTGCCACCATGGCATCTGCCACCTTCTTTTGCTGTAGTTGGAAGGTCTTCAAAGCATCCAGACCAACAGAGGGCTGATATTCCTGGCTCTGGCTTTTAACCTGTGTTTGCCTGCTGATTCTAGTGGGTTTCCCCATGGGATTAAAGCACTTGGAGCCCTTGTGCCAGGAGGCTGTTTCCAGTGTTCTTTCCTAAAGCCTTCTTGCAACAACAAAAATATCCACCATGTTCCAAAGGCGCTCAGTTAAACCTGAGATTGATCTGATTTGAGGGGGGTTTCTACCTGGGCTGAGATCCAGGCTTCACATCTCTCCATACAATGCTCTGCCCTAATGCTCATTGAAAGCCTGAAAGTGGCTGGGAGGATTAGCTAATGGGTAATTTAAATGGGTCATTTCATAAGAGATGTGTATGATAAGCAAGCTTGAAGCCTTGCTTAAACCCTGTAGCTTTGTCTTGTCTCTGTGTGTCTCTTTGTGCCCTTGCCATATGTCTCTGCTACTTTTTCTGTTCTCATCTTCCACCCCATCAATTGCAGAGCTCTCTTTCTTTGTATTCTCAGGCAGTCTCAGCTAAAGCCCATTTTTGTCAATGGGAGTCATAGGCTAGGCCTTCAAACTCCATCTGACAACGAATCTGCCCCACATGGAAACAGAGAAAAAAGATAAGTCTAGGGAAAAGAGCTTTATATGTGCCTGAACATACATACACAGATTTATTTTTTCATTTCTTATCTTAGTGTTTCTCTTTTAGACTGAAAGATCTAAAAAGTAGAAAATTTGTGATAGCAAGCCTAGGAAAGTATATATAAAGGCTACTAATGACAAGCATATTTACTGCATCCCCTGGATTTAATAATCCTCATTAGAGCAGGAAAAACAAACATATTAAGCCTTAAACTGTAAGAATGTCTTCTAATGGAATTTGAGGAATTAAAACATGGAACCAAGGTTTATCAGCCTGTTGCTAGGAGAGCTGCAGTCTGTGTTTGCTTAGGGAATGGGAATCATCATCAATAATCCCTTAATCTAATAGCAAAATATAGGAAGCTGCTGCACTGGAATGACCCTATTGGATGCAAGCCGTAAGCAACAGAAGAGAGCTACAGGGTTACCCAATAGCAGCTGTTGGCCTGTGGCTGTATCCAGGAAAAGGCCATGTGTGCAGGCACCTTGGAAGCGTATGAGGAGATTTTTGTCACCCAATGGACCTCAGCAGAACAACCAACCATGCTGTGAGGTTTCCCCAGGAACAAAAGGATCTAAATGTACCAGAATGGATGTATAGTATCAGGCCAAACACCTGCTGGGAACAGGATTGACCCTGTTTCTGAAACTGCCCAAAAGGAAAGGTTTGTGGAAGAACGGGGAACACTTTTCCAGAATACTTTCTGTCACTTTGTTGTTTAGACCTGGAGAGCCAGCAGTGGTGTCTTGGAATGGAACATCTCTTTTTTCTTCATTTGTTCAGTTCCATTTTGAAGTAAAATAAAATCTTAACATCCAAACCATCACTTGTTGTGGAGTTCCTTAATGTATTTACAAGCTCTGACTGTGTTTAGTTTGGATCCCTGTTTGTTAGTGTCATTAGATTATGTCTACTTCTTGTACTGGAAGAGACAGTGAACAAACATCCTTTATTTGCTGTCTCTGAGCTTCCTGCCACTTTGTAGATATACAAGTGTAATTTCAGATGCCTTGCCAGGAACATATGAGCACAAGGAATCCAAATAATTCCCTGAATCTTATATTATTTTGTTTCCATCTCTTTGAAGGTTTAAATACTGAGCTTGCAATCAAGACAACTAAGTTTAAAATGGTATAAAAATTGTGCAATCATTTGAATTCACATTTGAAATAGTGTAAACCTTGATGAATTTTGATGGGTAGGTAACACACAGTGGTGTTTCTGTGCATGTCAAAGGAAAGGTGGCAGAGTGCAGTAGTGAATTTCTGCTTAACCCATTGGACACTTGGCAGTCTTTTTTGAGCAAACACAACATAGCAAGAAAGAACTTCCAAAACTGTTACCAGTCCACAAATGTTTCTGACAACCTCTTTTTGCTGATAAATTCCTCTGAAGACCCATTCTGGCAGCAAAGGTGGAGACTTCAGTTTCTGTTCATAAGACAGTCCAGAAAGGTGAAGGCTCTATTTGAAGGTGAGCATACTGGCCCTGGGTCCAATCTCTCATAAATCACTGTCTAACTCTTGCCTTACCCATCCAGTGCCTAGGATGAGCATTGTGATTTACTGCTTAATTCAGAACTCAATCCAAAGTCAATTGAAGTCAGGAGGTTGGCACCAAGAAGTTCAACCCCTAAGGCTGTTTAGGCAGGACTTATTGAAGGAGGAACTTATAGACATGAACCTTCTGTCACCCTTTTTTCACTATGTTTTATTTTGATCTATGTCTCTATGTTTCTCCCTCTCATCCCACCTCCTGGATTTCTGATGTCCACAGTGACTCCAAAGTCTGCAAAGCAGTCAATGTCAAAGTTTGTGTTGTCCCATGAGAGAGGGGACAGACTGGCAGGAAATCCCCACAGGAAGAGGGGAGGTGGAGAGGGGATATTCTCCTTCTACTGAAGCTGACTTGACCTGAATCTGGCCTGTGGAAGATCCAAGGTTTCAACTTGTGTAGTGTACCCGGGACATCTACATTTCCTGCCCAAATGGGGAAACTCATTGCAGCTGTTGTCTTTGATACCCATCCTTCTCTCCAGTGAGAGGAGCTGAAGGTTATGTCACTCAATCTCAGTCTACTGCACCCTTCCCCAGCTGCTGGGATAATTCAAGGTCCATTTTTCCATCTTGTCCCTGAGGCCAGACCCTCCAAGCCTCTGGGCTTTGAATAAGCCCCCAGCACTTCAGGGCCCCAGACAGCACCAGGAGGTTATACTGAGTGGGAGAGACAAAGCAACAAAAACTGGGAGACTTTGATGATGTCCTTGGAAAAAGCCAAGCTGTTTTTCAAAGAACAGCCAGGATAAGCATGCAGAAATGTTTTGTTACCATAAAGGGTTTCATGTTCTTCTCAATGCCTTCAGCAACATCCTCAGCTTTAGGAGAACCACACATTTATCCTCAGCTTTAGGAGAACCACACATTTGGTCCTACCAAAGGGTAGCCAGCAGCCTTACTTCTTCTGGGATAGAGACCTGGATAGGGCTTTGGGAATCTGCCTGGACCTACTAGTGCTGGGAACCCCTGTTAGACCATGAACTCTGAAACCTGTTTAGGAGGTGAGATCACTGCTGTGCCACTCACCTGTGTGGGGTCTGGGATGTGGAACACAGTCCCAGCCTCTCCTGCAAGGACTTCAAAAGTCCTTTTGCTCTACCAGGACATCATTTTTCCAGAAATTTGCAGAAACTTCCCAGCTGTCTGGAAAAGTACCTCTTGGAGACCTCAGTGGTTGACATTGCCAAGGGATTCAGAAGAGATTTTGGGGAGGGAAAGTGGGGAAGGAGCTGAGAACATGGATGGATACACACACA
>VZRH01007637.1:866629-883510 GCA_013397555.1 Urocynchramus pylzowi
AGAAAAGAAAAGAAAAGAAAAGAAAAGAAAAGAAAAGAAGGAGTTCTTATAAATAGTGTTTTACTTGGAAATTTCTTCCTCTGTTCCTCATGGTTTGATTTATAAGTAAGATTTCCTGTATTCAGGTATTCTCTCTCATGCAGACACAGCCTGGAACACATCCATGATTTTAGCCCAGAACCATCAGTTAAAAACTTGATATAGCCAGAAGGCTGGATTGAGGTCTGTGCATAATGTGTTATAATTAGCAAGTGATCTTACTGAGCATTCTCAATGAAATCCAGAGCATTCTAATGCTCATAATTTCTGTTTTGCAGCCTTCAGAAATTTCAGGTGAAAACCAGAGTGCCAGAGTGCTGGTAATTTTCCCCATGTATCAAGAAGAACTGATAACTGAGAAGAGGGGTACAGCATTAGGGACAAAGTGACCCGTCCAATGTCACAGGCAGAGCTGAGCTGATGCATGGCTCCTCCTTTCACATTCCCACACTATTCACACTATTGATGCATAAATGCTGCTGGATGACCCATTCCCAGGGGCTCAAAGACTGCAGACTCCTTGCTGAGGCTGGAGAAGGTTACAGATGTGCACTTATGTAGCTGCAGGGTTAGACCCTGTCAGCCCGTGGAGGGATGCTACCATTTCCATGCAGACATTCCCCTGTCCTGTCTCTGGCTGATGCTGGTTCTGTGAGCTGCAAGGCCCTGTTGTAGCACCTGAATTATTGAGAGAGGTGTTTCCAAGACTTGCCCAGGACCTGGAGAGATGGGGGGGCCTGGAGGGAGCTTATCCAGGGACAATTCACACTCTGTGGCTGAGGGTGGGTGCTTGTGACCACCCTGGTTTTGAGGAGAAAGGTTACCTCCCCATGGCTGTGCCCACACCAGTCCTGGAGCTTCATTTGGGGTTTATCCTGAATTTTGGCAAGGATGCCTCAAACCTTTGATATAGATGGCAAAGGAAGGAAAGAAAGTTTTTAATACCTTTTACGCTACACTTTTTCCTTTAACTTTTTTTTTTTTCTTGTTTTTTTTGTTTTTTTTTTTTTTTTACCTCCAGGTTACTTTAATTGGGTTGCCTTCCCAGGTGGGATGAGGGTTTATTCCTTCCTTCTAGGCACTGTAGAAACCATCTCCTGCCTTGCTGTGCCCTCACCTCACATATTCCACGTGCTGCTCTTCCCGGGGAGCTTGGAGCTTTCTGTCTTTGAGGCACAGTTAATGGGGACAGAGTTTTGTTAAGCAATCGATGCTGCATAATGGAACAGCCTTTTTTTCCTTTCTTTCTCTCTTCTTAACCCATTACAACTCCTGGAGAAAGAGTTTCACACAGAAAAAAAGAACTGAATCAAATAACAGAAAGTTGGAATGGGATGCAAAATTTGTTTGAGTATCATGTTAAAAAAATGCTTCCTGCCACTGAGTGCCAAACTTCCTGCCTGACTTTATCATTAACCTCTCCTGCAGAATGAGCACTAATGGAGAATGATTTTAAGCACTCACAGCCGTCAGTTGCATACAGCAATAGACTGAAATTGGAGGAAGAAACCCAGAATCAACTGAGAGTACCTAATTAATTGGATTATAATTACATTTGGAAAGCTAAAAGGTAATGGATCTGTTTGAATTATGATCATCACAGGCTCTTCAGGGACTGAGTGTGCAGTGTGAATCACTTGTATGTGATCACCAGAGACATGAAGAATTAAATGAGTGCAAATATTTTAAATAAGAGCACATGTTCACTAGTGGGAATATTGGCTGCCAGGCTTGGCTGGCACGAACATGTTTGCTTTGAGGTGGCAGTCACTGCCCTTTTGTAGTCTTAGTTTTTTTCAAGGATACCTGAGACAAAAATATTACCTTTGGTATGGTTCATCTCTGGAAGAAGGATCAAGCCTAAAGACAAATGAGGGCCTGGAGATTAAATTGACATGTGGCTGCTGCTTTCCTAAATTGCAACTCAAAGGGGCCACACACCATCATTGGACACATATTTTTTTCTGTTTTTCCTGACTCTTTTATCTTTTTCCTGTCCCCATAAACATACAGTGCTGACTTCCCAGCCTTGAATGTGAATTTCTGCATATTCCTTCTGATAATATAATAATAATCCTTCTGATAATGAAAGAAAAAAAATTAAAAAAAAAAAAAAAAAAAGAAAAGCAAAAAAAAAAAAAAAAAGGAAAGCAGAACAGAAAGAAAAGAGGCATTTCAGAGATACAGAACATTAACAAAAGCCTGTAGATTTCCAGCACAGAGTAACAGGGTGGTGGAAGTATTCCATCAGAGCCATAAATCTAATGAGATTGTAATGATATGCAAATTAACAGCACCATGAGCCAAATGGGTAAAGTTTCTTTATGGAGCATATTAAGAGGCATTTTGCCTAAGTGGAATGGTTGGGTGAACAATAAATGGTGAGCCACAATCTGCAAGTGTTGGCTGACAACAGCAGTAAGATAAATAAAAAACAGATGAAGACAAGTATTATTCTTCCATTGAAAAGGACAGATGCTGCAAATGAAACCGTACTGCCCTCCTGCAGTGGGAAACTGCAGCTATGCAGCCTCCATGAAATACCAGGGATTTTTGACTGCTCTTGTTCAAATTAATACTCACAAGAAACTTCTTGAAAACACAGTTTTGATCCAGTATTTATATATTCAGGGATGGACAAGAAAATGCGAAACCTCAGGCCAAATTGTTTTCTAGTGTAAATTAGGCAGCCCCCATTAGCTCTGCCAGTTTATGCTGGCTTTGGATCTGGATCCCAAACTGTACCTGCCAGCATCCAGCTCTTGATAAATATTGAGTGGTTTCACTATGACATTTTAATTATAACATTATGGATTTCAGGAGGAGGGGGAGCAAAAGAAGAGAAAGCATTTATTTTTGGTTTTAAGCTTAAAGGAAGAAAATAAAAAATAGAAGAAGGAAATAACATCTCTGCAGGTCCAACAGGGATTTAGTGGAGATCAGCTAAATCTCAGTTCTTATCATTTTCAAGGGCTCTATCCAACCTTATTTTAACTTCCTTGCCATGGGCAGCTACTTTGTAATTTTCACATGGGATGCCTTGAGATCTCTCAGTGCTGTCACTGGCCACACTAATGGCTTCTGTGCCCAAAAAGGTGCTGGCAAAGCCATGTCTGTGGATGGCAGAGGGACTCATTCCTTTGGTGTTACATCGTGCCCTGGTGAGGTTGGAGCACTCATGGGAGTAGGTCTGCTTAGTAATTGGAATAAAAAATGGTATTTCAGGAGAAATTTCAGGAGAAATCTCCTTTTCATAGGAATGGAGAACATGGAATAGAGGAGGAAAAGGAGGGAGTATGACCCTCTAGCCTTGTGGGGACACCAGAAGATGGTTCTTTGCTATTCCCTGAACATCCCAGCAAAGTCACGTTCAAAGATATTTGTGAGAAGGAAGAGCATGAAGTTGTAGCCAAGGCTGTGCCAACAGGAAAGTCTCACAAGAAGTTTCCACCTTCCCAGCCATGGAGCAAGGTCATGGCTTTGAGAGTGGCCAGCACCAACCACCAGCGTGGAGCTGGCTCAGACAGAGAGTCTCTGAGATGATGCAGTGGCTGGCAGGGACAGCAGCTCTGCATTTTCCTCAGGCAGGCCTCTCTGCCCACTTGAGGGTGGCACTGACTGCTGGGTCAGTTTTCTTCCTTGCCAAGTGGATGGATGCTCACCTCCAGGATGATTTCTGGTTTTGTTTGTGACTATGCCAAGGTCAAATTCAAAGATCTTAGAGACATGAGATTAAAGTGGTACAGGCTGATGTGTGAACCTATGAAAACCCTGAGTGTAACAAATGCAGCCTAGCATAGTTTTTCCAAACTTTCCCTCCATCTGCCTATCTAAATGTTTCACCAAAGCCTACAGGACCTGGATCATCTCTCAATCCAAAATCTTAGCACTTACCTGTGATTCAGACTGTCCTGTTGATGCCTTAGGATTTAGGTTTTATATTTTTCAGGTCCTGTGCTGCTTTAATGCATAACTCTAAAACTCCGTGGCCTGTCAGCTACTGATCTACCACTTTATTCAGACAAAACAATTCCTCTCTGGGCCTGAAACTCAAGGACACCTCACTGTCTCAGGCCCTAAAAAATATAAACAAAAGTGAGTTGGGTGGGGAGCAAAGTGGGGGTAAATTACTTAATTATCTGAAGCTGTAATTGGATATGTAAATTGGACCAAACTTAAATCGACCTGAAAAACTCATGACCGTTGTCCATCTTGGATGTAGCCTCTTGGAGGCTTCTGACTGCCCAAAGTGTACCTGTTGAGGCCTTTAATAAATGCCCACTATTATTCTCTTAGTCTTGTCTAGCCTATGCTCCAGGTAGCCATTCCAAGGCATCACTGAAAGAAAGTTAACAAGATCCAAGAAAGACAACAAGGCTGAAGTGTTTGAGAAATGTTGTTCAACAGATTGCACATCGATCTAGGAGTTAAGCAACATGGTTTCTACTCCTCAGTGCAATTTCTTTATAAAGCCCTTTCAGATCTATGGAAGGAAAATAAGGTTCATAGAAGCTAAAACCAGAAGTGTTATAGCAGTGTAAATGTGGGTGCATGGCATTTCCCCTTCAGAGCTTACTAATAAAAGTAGCCACCTCCATCTGTGGTCAAGTTTAATATCTGGCAAAATCCATTCTGTTCACCTCTATTTCACCATCTGGACTGCCCTGTCAATTATTAGCATTGTGCTCAATGGAGCTGCCACACAGCTCATTTTTGTGGTTACTAGCTTACTAAATAAATGTGTCACACTAAACATCATGACTTCTAAGGGAGTTTGAAAACAAACGGACAAGCAAATAGGTGCAAAACTACATGAAAGCTACCACCCTCCTCCCACACAGACTGCAAAGCTCCCTGTTCTGTGAGTGACAGAAGGGATGGAGCCTCTTCCTACCCAAATGTTGGGGTCCCCCCACTTTGAATTTAGTCCCCATGTCTCTGAGGGTAGCCCCAAATCCTCTGTGTGCTGGCCCAGCACAGAGCTCAGTGTTGCTGACAGGTTTTTTAGGAGGTGTGTGTGGCTTTGCCTGCAGGATGCTGCATCCTGGCTGCTGAACAGGATGCTGAGCAGAGCAGCTGGGAGCTGAACTCTCTTTGACTGTCTCTCAGCAGCACTGCAGCCTTTGGCTCTGTCAGAGGTCTCTGCACAGTGGTGTGATGGTTGCACCATCAAAATGGCCAGGGGCATTGAAGAGGGGAGGTGGAGGAGGGACCAACACTGTGCTCAACCACTAGAAGCTGGGGCAAGGTTAGGAGACAAGTGAAAAAAGAGTCACTGCTCTGGGCCTTCTGAAATATTTCAGATCCAAGGTAGGGCCATTGGTGAAGATGGGGCTGATGGGTTTGCTGTTGATTTTTTGGTATTTTTTGCCAGATGAATTGAATCAATCTCATGGCAGAGATATCCAGCCTGCCCATGCAGTGCATGGCCTGCTTGGTCTAGTCCAGTATCTGCACCCACTGTATTTATTTGTACAATGTCTGCCAGGCTCCTTGTGCTGCATGCAATAGAGTCACCAAGGAGTAAAGGAAGGAGTCTGAGCAGGAGCTCAGATGCTCAAGGCTTTGCTGAAGAGGGGTTTATTAATAAACATCTCCTATATGGCCATCTTCAAAGAAAATATTAAAGCAGTTACACCAGAAGAGAAGCATGGGCTGTTGCACAAAACAAATATTCTTTATGGTGCCTGAAGCACTTTGCCTGTGGTTGGTCACTGGTATCTGGGGAGAAGATGAAGTATGGCCCCTTTCTCCTGCTCCCTTTTAGGGATGATGGGAATGAGGCCAGTCCACATGCCCTACACTTGGAAATCTTGCTTTCAAGAAGAACTGTTTTGACTTGTCCTGCAGGCAGAGACAGAGGAGCAAATACAGTATACATTAGTCCTGCTTATTCCCTGTTCCAGCCTTGTTCTGCAGCTGTTTAATCTTTCACACACAACTGTCCACAGAAAATTCAAACAAATCACAGAAATATCAAATGAGACTGGCTTGCAGAATGAGGGTAGCCTGTTTGTTTGCTGAGTTGATATTGCTGAGGAAAATTACACCTTAGCAAGCAGATACAATTTGTATAATAAAAGGTGTTACTGCCACCTGCAAGGCTCACCTCCTCTTTCTGCCTTCTTCACCAACATTCCACATGAATGCAGCAAGGGCAGCTTCATCTCTCAAAAGCCAAAGATCCTCTCCACAGTTAAATCCTCACATAACCTGAGCCCTTTTACAGCACCTGAGGTGGAGATCCCCCCGTACAGATTTACCTCTCCATGCTGAGCCAGCATGAAGCCAATTCAGCACTAAATGCAATGTTTCCCCCACATGTTCTTGCAGATAGAGCAATATTATCCTGTATTAGGGAAGTGCCTGACTATGTCACTTGCAACATGCCAAAAGCCATAAGACTATATTGGTTTTCAGCCCCCTGCTGTGTTGGCTTGGGCATTTTCTGTTCTCTTCTATCAGAGCACTCTGTTTTCAGCAGAGATGTCAGGACGCCAATGAGCCAATGAAAGGAATCTCCTTGGCATTTATCCTTTAGCATTTCTAGGCTCTTAATCTTGGGATGGGAAATCTAGTGCTGGAAGATGGAAGTTAAAAGGATGGCTGATTTTCTTTATTCTCTTCCTTAGAATATGCATGTGGTGTTTGTATGGGCAGTGGCACTGAGTGCGACTTAGGTCTTGCACAATCAGTCAAAATGTCAGTGTGATGGGATCTCAACTTGGATATTTCTTGTACTTACTTTCAGCAGTGTGTGAAATGTGGGATGAATAGGGAAAAAATAAAAGCTGAATAAGACGTGCTTCAGAAAGTCTTCAGTAAACAAATTTTGCTCTTGTGTAAGTTTACTGAGCTGGTGGGTAGGAAAGTCAGACTTCCTCAGCAAGTCACTCACCCACAGGGAATATTCTGAATAAGCCAGATGTGGCCCTTGTTTGTGCTGAAATAACTCCAGGGCAGTGTCCTGACATCAGTGAAGTGACTCCAACTTCAAAGTCACATAAGTGGCACCTCAATCCAGCCCAGGAACCAGTTGCCTCAGGGTGAAGCTAGGAGCTGCCACACTGGGACTTGTTGCATGAAGGTCTGGAGCATCACCTGAGCTGGGTGCTGCACCCCGTGAGAGCCCTCACACAGGTGGTGTGGCTGCCCAGGGTACTCGGCTGAGCTTGCTGCTCTGTTCAAGGGAGCAAAGGAGAGCTCAAGACTGGGATGTGGACTCTAACAACACCTTGAATAATCCCTCCAGACACCACCTCCCCAAGTCTCAGAGGAGTTGTGGGGATATTGTGGAGACAGCAATCCTCCTTCCTCCAACAAGACAGGCAGAGACCGTTCAACCTAAGTTCCTGTCTCAAAGCTTGGCATTCACAGCAGAGACCCACTTAGAGTGTTCCCAGCAGGTTCTCCACCTCTTTGGTTCCTACCATTCATGTCCAGTCAATCAGTCCCACAGGGAATACTTTCTTTAAATCCGCTCTGTTTTACAGGTCTGAGTTTGTTTCTCCTCAAGTTGCAACACGTAATTCTTCCTTCCAGAGCTGACTTTGCCAGTCCAGCCCCCAGGACACACCAGACACGTGCAGCAGCTGTCATCTGCTCCCCATGGCACCCTCATCTCCCACTTTTACCTCTAGGATCACCCAGTTCCCCCAGATATTTCAACCACCAGTTCCAGTGCTCTGTGACTTCTGCTCTGGGCCATGATGGTTACTATGAGAACATGACCCAAAGAAAACAAAAGAAGGAGCCTTATCTATCAGACCTTTTCTCCCTTTGCAACCATGGTACTGCTTTTTCTCTTTTTAAATTTCCTTTTGTATTTCTGTTGACCTGTACTTAAACAACTGTAGCTGGATCAAAAACCCATGTGAAACTCATTCTATTCCAGTGGGAGAATCAGTTCCCAGAAACCACGGAATTTTTTTGTACAACTAACCACCTTGTCCCCTTCTTGCTAAATTTTCCCAACACACTGGATTTTGTCATTTCCACAGTGTGAAAGGTTTTTTTCCATTTTTGTTCTTGCTGGATTTGGAGGTACAAACATTTAGGTGATGTTGTGATGTAAATGCTGCTTCTCACCTGAGATGAGGCTTCAAAAAATATTTAACGTGCTCTGCCAGCAACCCTGAGACACACAGCTGTCCTTCATACTTTTTATTTCTCCCAAATTCCACCATCTTTTGTCACTCACAAACAAAAATGCACACCCCAAATCCCATCATTCAGCTCGTGAACACTGGAAAACTTAGGTGAGATGCTGGGACACAGAGTGAAATGCCTTTTTTCTTTTACGTGCTCTCAAGGGAGGGAATGGGATGGGGAAGGACCATCCCAAAGGATAACATGCAAATAGAGGTGTTAAAAGGAAAAAAAAAAAGAAAAAAAAAAAGGAGAAAGGGAAAAATATAAAGAAGAAAATAAGTCTTCTTGGTGGAACACAAATGGAGTTCTAGCCAGGTATCATTTGCTGGGGAAATTGCATTTCTATTTGGGAATAAATGAATGTAAAACTTGTTTGAGACCCAGGTAATAATAGAACAGGGGAGGAAATTGAAATTTATGACTTTGCAAATGACTCCTGTAGCAAAGAGAGACACACATCAGAGATGATTTTTATCCCCCCCTCCTCCTCCTCCTTCCCTCCCGCCTTGTTTTCTCTTCTTCCCACAGATGAGGAGGACAGGTCTGCAATAAAACAGGTCTAAGCCGTGCGGGCCCGGAGATGCTGCGGGGGAGGCGGAGGGGGAGCGGGGGGAGAGGGGACATTAGCGCTGCCGTGGCGTTGTCACCGCCTATGTAAATGGCCGTGCTACATAGTCAACAAGACACACTCGGCTGCCTGCAAGTGGGAAGTGCTTAAATCTTGGCACTGATAAATGGAATATTTTTAAGGGAGCTAATCAGTGAAAATGGGGTTTCATCAGGCACTGACATGTCTCGCTTGCTTCAGCGAGTCCGGGAGAGAAAAATGATTGTGTGGTGCGGGCCGGAGCCNGCGCAGCCCGCGCCCCGCCCGGCTCCGCTCCGCCCGGCCGTGATGGATGGCCTGGCACGGAACGGCTCGGTGCAAATCCCCAATCTGCAGCCTGCTGGGCTCAGTTGGATCAGCAGCAGGCTAGCTGGTGTTTCTGGATAAACACTAATAAATCTTCCTTTTCTTCATGGCAAGTGGTGCTTCCTCTGGCTCCCCAGCCCCCCGTCTTTCCTGCTCTCACGCTGGTGCAAGGGGAGAGGAGGAGAGGTGGATTCAGGGTGCAAGGAGCTGGATGGGGATGGGAACCAAGCCTTGAGATGGGCAGGGATCCAGGGATCTGGCTGGGGAAAAACCTCTGAGCTAGGGGTTTGCAAAGCCCCCCAGTAGCCCTGCCACCTGCAGTGCTGCTGCTAGCTGAGTGGGGACTCTCTGAAGTCGTGATGGTCATCCATGTCCCATAGCCTGGGAGAGCTGTGGCTGCAAAGGGCTGCAGGGTTTTGGGTTTGGCCCTCAGCCTCGGGGGAGGGAGAGGGGACATGGTCCAGCTGTGGCTACAAAGTGGCTCCAGGGTTTTGGGTTTGGCCCTCAGCCTCTGGGAGGGAGAGGGGACATGGTACAGGGGGCTGTGTTCAGCATTTTCAGCTCAGAGCTTCACAGTGGCCCCTGTCTTCGGTTCCATGAGTGTGCCAGGGCTAGCTAAGAGACACCTGGGCCAGTGTTTGGGGCAACAGAGAAATGAAATAGTCTGGGAAAAGTGGCTCTGACACAGCTCTGACTCCTGAGCTGGACCCTGACGTACACAGCTCCATGGAGGTTCCCACAATGACCATGAAGAACCCACCAGGACAAGGCAGACTTTTTGCCTACATCAGCCAAAATCCAGCAGTTGAAGCTGTCCCTGTAACCAGCCTACCTGCAAGTGACCTCAAAATCGCCTGTAAACCAAAATACAATCAGTCAGAGAGGCAGCTCCCACTCTGTGCTAGTGAGGCACATACCAGGATTTGTTCTCATCTGAAAGGAGAGCTCCATGCGTGTGAAAATTATCACTGAATGAAACTGTCTTGACAGACTGGCAGAGGGAAGAAATACATAAATTAAAAGATGGGAGAAAAAAAAAAAAGAAAGAAAAAGGAAGAAAGCCTGGTGCTTACATCATTTAGTCATAAAGGTTCAAAGAAGGATTCCCTCAGTAATCAGGAAATGAAAATGTCCTTCAATTACGGAGCATTTTAAGACATGATTATTTCATGTGCATGCTATTAAGAAAATGACAGTGGAAAATTCATCATGAAATAAATTAATACTTAAACATTTTTGAAAGGTTCCCTGGTGTATTCTTATCCTCCTCCCCTACTGACACAATAATGTGTTGTTTCTAAAGAAAATTTTATTGGACTAGAGATGATAAAATACACAATGAAAAATACATTTGGAAAGCAAATTCATAACTACTTTTTTTTGTTAAAGGAGGCAGCTTAGCTGAAAATACACAAAAAGCCACAAGGACAATTTATTATTCTCTGCTAGTAGAAAAGAGACTTTTTTTTTCCCCTTTCATAAACTCAGCCATGCTGGTGTTTGAATAATTGCCTCCCAAATTCATGCAAACCAACAATTTTGGCTATATTTGGGGTCGGCTTTTTTTTTAATTCTGCCTGTCTCCACCCTACCAATGCAGCATGTTGCTATATGTCACATTACAGCACGAATTTATTGCCACCATGGCAGAAGCTGATGCTTGCTGGAAAATGCAGATAGCCCTAAGAAGTATTTGATTTGATCTGATGCCAGGAGAATTGGTGCTGGGGAGAGATACAACAATGTGGCATCAGACACCTGAGCTCTCCAAATGTGTCTGTTCCAGAGCCTTCTGAAGCCAAGATTTATTTTAGTTTTTGGCACGGATTTCAGTGGAGTTTTGCTTAGGAGGTGCCTTGTGGGAGCCACATGGCACTGCACTTTTTTACCCCTTGGCTGGGAGGTCCAAGCCAGAAAGCTGGGATGAAAAAAGGCTGAGTTGAGCTTCAGGAGCTTTAAGGAGAGCTGGGAACCTCATGAAGGCTCATGTAGACAAGCCATGAAAAACTGAAGTTGCAGCCTGACAGCAGAGAATGGGGTTTATGTAGGAGGCATGTTATGTAGGAGGTTGTTATGCAACCTGCCCTTGCTGGACTTCAGCACAAATGGGGCAGCCAGCAGGCAAGCTCAGGTTTGCTCCTGTAATGGGAGCATCTCTTTTGGGAGACCCTGTCAAAGCTGAAGGCAAAGTCAGGCAAACCTTGCAGCTTCTTGGAACATGGGAAAATTGTTTGAGGACTCCCAGGAAACAGGAGCGCCACGGGAGAGTCGTACACAGCCAGGGCGTGTTTTTGTAGGACAGCATGCAAGATTTTACCTTGAATTTTATCCTAGTTGGTAGTCAGCTGAAAAAAAAACCCAAAAGAATACAAATCCAGCAGTGAAATGGGTGTTGTTGCCCAGATTTGCTCCTGCTTAGAGCATGCATGCTCCTTGCTTTGAACAGATAAATGCAACTCTTGGGCTTGATGGGAGGTGGAGTCGATGGTCCTTACGGGCACCTTCCAACTCAAGATATTCAATGGTTCTGTGATTACAAGCCTGCTCTGCCACTGTGCTTTTTGACCCATTTTTTATCATTGTGGAATATCTATTTTGCTGTTCTATGGCTCATATTTTGAGGAGGGACCATAATTCATGAGGGGTGCCTGCCTAGATAACTCACAAGTGGGATATACATGTCTGTCTCTTACTGAACCACATTTTGCTGCTAACATGTATTATATTTGTACCATGCCAGAGGGGGTGTCTGCAGGTCTAAAAATGTTGGTTATAACAGCTACTCATGCTATTAGTACAGTTGTAGATATCATATGATTTATTGATGTGTTTTTATTTCCCACTGGTATGGTATAAATATATTTATTTCACAAAAGTGGCCAATAAATTTCCCTTATGAATCCTGTTATCTGCACCATTAACCATTGATCATTTTTATGAGGTCACAACTTAAGGTGTACATGAATTTACACCTTAATTTGTGACCCTTTCCAAAATAATACATAGCCACTTGTGAACTATTCACCTCACAAGAGGCTCTGCTCATTTTTGCTGCTTCCTACTGCCCTCAATATTTGTTTCTCATCAGACAGTGTCCTAGCATCATGTGCTATTCAACTGTTTCATCCTCTCAACACATACACAGAGAAATGGATAAACCACTAATGACATGAAACTTTCCTGTGCCCAGTTCATTCCTTTTGGAACTCTAGAATTTAACAAGAAAATAAAATGACAAAGTGACACTAAATAACCCAAAGACACCCTCTAGTCTTCCTGCTATAAAGACCAAGATTTCCTAACAGCATCCAAAGAACAATAGGAATGCCAAAAATTCAGGTAGTCCCAAGTAACCCTCTCATTTTCTCATTTTTTTGTTGTGCTATAGGTGATGTTTAGGATGTTGGGCAGACTGACCAAGTCTGTCCTTGTGTCCTTCATCAGTTTACTCTTTGATTTGTAAAAAGCACTGAAACTCTGTGTATTGCATCTTTATTTGTTATCAGACTCCCACGTGCTCATGTTTTGGAGTGAGGATTGCTCTTCAAAGCCCTGGGTTGGATGCAACATTCCCTGTTCTGTTGGTGACCTTCACCACTGGCCTTCCTTTCTTCCAGCTCTTCACAAAGAGCACTTCATAGAGCCTTGGCTGTCTCCAGGTGTTTGAATTCCACATCACCCACTCAGCTCTGATCTGCCATTGGTCTTGGTTGTGCTCTCCTCTCTCTGGGAGTGCCTCATCACAGCATTTGGGATGTTTTCAAGCTATGGCCAAAGTTGTATTCCCCATCACACCTCCAGAGCTCAGCTCTCAGTGAGCTCCTTTCTCAGTTACAATAACTCATTCTTCAGAGGTCAGGCAAATTTCTTCCTTCCTTTCATTTAACCCCTTCTCCCTGGAGCTGTGTTTTCCCAGCCATCCCCTTGCCTTGATGCGTGTCCATTTTGTCTCTAGTCAATCCCTCCTCGTTTCCTTCACATCTGCTGGGCAAGTTCTCACACAGGCTTGGCAAGTCCCTCCCTACTACCAGAATTTGCCTGCAGAGGATATCCCCAATAAGCCCCAGAGCCCAAGCATGTCCCAGGGGTTGTACATGATGGTCCTGTGCACACTTTGTGTGGTAGGTGGCTGTGCCACGTACATGTGCGGGTCCCAGCTGTGACGCCAAGTGGCACCCAAGGAGTCCCACCCTTTTTTTCAACCCTTTGAAATCACAGGTGGGGGAGAACCTGAAAACCTTTGATACCAAATGTGTGCTGCAGCAGATCAGTCCTAGGTTTTAAACAACAGGCACAGCACGAGCCAGAGCCCTCCTTCCCCACGCCCCCTCCATAGCTCTCTTCTCACCCAGAGTTTGGCTGCACAGTTTTTATTTGCACACAGTTGTCCTTAAAAATAATAAGTGACTATTTGCCTGTTCAAAGCCAGAAACAAGTTGACCAATTGCTGCTGTGTTTTACTTCAGGGTATCCATCTAAAGGCAGGGAGAGAGAATCAGGCTATAATGGTTTGCCTGGCTCGAAAACTCCATTTTGGGCCGCGGAGAGTCATATTTCAGAGAGTATTGATCACAGTGCAGTTTGTGTTTCCTCACGTCCATGATCCTGTTTGCAGCCCTGTAAAATAATAACAGTACTCATGTCAGTAAGGTAATTACCATTGATCTAACACACTGTGACAAATTTTTCAGTCATGCCACTTGATTCATACTTAAAGTTATGGCACTGCTGACTGCTCCTTAAATAATTGAAGGATGCCCTTTGTAAATCAGCACACTCTTGCCAAAAAGTGGCAGTTTCTTCTTTGTTCCAGGCCTTGTTTCTTAGCTTCATCAGGGATTTCAAAATTAAACAGACAGCTTTCCACAGCCCACATAGTTCACACTTGGAGCAAATATCATCTGAGCTGGCAAATCACTTATGACACCTTTGTTCGAGAAAAGAGAGAAAAAAAATAAGAAGAAAAAGGTTAGGCTACAGGGAAAATCAGAGTCTCTGTGGCTGGGGGGGGAGGGTTGCTAGCAGGTGGTAACAAGAGAGATAAAACCAAATTTGGTTAATTCGAAACACCCGTGAAAGCACTCGTCCTCCTCTTGTGGTTGGGATTACTGGAGGCTGAAGAAGAGCAGTGAGGACAGTCCTGCTCTTCTGCTCCTGGATCCACTGGCTGTCCATGAGCAGAGCTTGCCAGCCTCTCTTCTGAGGAATTGTTTTGGGACCTGCACCTCCACTACACCAATCCCCAACACGCTGAGGGGAAGCACCACAGCTTCTTGGCCTGGGCTCTCCGGGCTGGTGCCCCCAAAAATGATTGAGGCTTTGACCTGTCTATAGCACAGATGTTAAGTAAGACTCTTGAGCTGCCTTTGGGAGATGGTAGCACTAGTAGGCACCTAATCAAGAAGAGTATGGTTCTGAGTGGCAGAGTTCCAATGTTCTCATTGGCAGCCAACCATAAACCAGTTTTCCACTAGTGGAGTGTGGACACTCTTCAAGGTGAGTTTGGGTCAGTTCACCACAGTTTTCATCAAATCATCCTCCTTGGTTGTCAAGGAAGCCTTGGAATTTGTTTAAATTGGACATCAAACACCATGAAGGACACATTTCTCATTGATGCATAGATATTTACTTTGGCTCTGGCGTACCTTCTGGAATAGCCTCTCTCATTTTCCATAAAATATGAAGACTGGATAGGGAGATCACCTTGTTGCTTTCCAAAGGTATTTCTCGGGAGGGCAATCCATAATAAACAGAGGTCCCTGTGGAGCAGTCAGTAAAACTCCCACCTTTGTTGTCCCAGCAGACTGTCCCCAGTGACCAGACCCTTCCTTCTCAGCTCTCCTATTCAGAGACCTCCCTTTCCAGGGTATGGAGGGCTTTGCTGCTGACCAGGAGTTCGCAGCTCAAGTTCAAAAACAAACAAGGAAAGACTGATCCATAAGTCTGTCATCACCACAGCTCAACAGCTGCACCCTCTGCTCCTCTTGGTTAGGAAGAAAATCTTGGCTGTGAGGGTGGTGAGGCCCTGGCACGGGTTGCCCGGAGAAGTTGTGGATGCCCCATCCCTGGAAGTGTCCAAGGCCAGGCTGGATGGGGCTTTGAGCAACCTGGACTAGTGGAAGGTGTCCCTGCCCATGGTGGGGGGGTGGAACAAGGTGATGTTTAATGTCCCTTCCAACACAAACCGTTCTGTGAGTCCGTGAGGTTTGGTGGCTCTCTCGGGGAGCGCGCAGACCTGCAGCGGCCTCCGTGGCTTTGCAGCCTCTGGAGAACAAACTGGGCAAACTGTCCTTCAGGGGATCCTCAAGCCTGCCCCTTTGGCATTGTTGGGACACACAAAGCAGTGGCTCTGCCTTTGATCCACTCTGCTTACCTGTAAAGTGTCCTCTTTTGTGGGCATTCTTGTACCTGCTTGAGATGAGGCCAGAACAAACAGAAAAGCACCTTAAAGGAGCTTACTGAGTAAGTCTAGGATTGAGCAAACAGCATGTTCGAGGGGTCAAATTTAATTCCTTCCTTCCTTTTGTATTCAGATTAGAGGCCAAGGTAGATTTGTGGAAGCCAGGACTCCTCAGCTAATGCTGCTTTTGCACTTAACCTGCAATTTACCTGTCAGTAACAAATACATAAAAGGCCGGCTAAGCTCCTCAAACTTCCAAACAATTTGCCACACCATCAGATGGGCTCTTTAGCATCCAAGAGCACAACAGTCTGTTCACATCTAAGGAAAACATCTGCTGCCTAAAAGAACCCTCCTCAAAAATGCATCTGGCGAAATGAATGTGCATATTTAAAGGAACATCATGTTTTAAGTCAATCAAACCCCTCAAAAATAATAATAAAAAGCCTTCCAAAGAGACTACTTGCCAGTGATGTATTGGCTTGGTTAAGAAGGGCTGTGTTTTCAGAGCCTCCTAAATTCCTCAACTCAAGTGCTGAGTGGAGGTTTATTAAGTGACCTGTCTGGATGTATATCTGCCTTGTCCCTGGTGGGGGTCCTATGTTAAATTCCATCATTAAAACCTATTACCGAGCTATCAAAACCCGCTGTAATTCCATCTAATGACCTCATTTCCCTAAGCATAACTCAGCTCAAGGTTTGCTGATGTGGAGTCAGCTCTTGGTGGGCCCCAGCCCCTGAGCAGAGCAGGGGGCGGGCGGGCAGAGAGGCAGAAATCGATGTCTGCGGAGATGACAAGGCACACGGCCAGAGACTGGGGACCAGGGAACGATCCAATATCCCATTTCCTATCCAGTCCATTAGCAGCTGAAGTCAGCCAGGCTTTGATTGAAGGCTTAGCTGAGACCAGATAGAGGAGGAGAAGCCCAGGCAACATGGCCACCAGGCGAGGCTCCTTTCCAGCCAGCCCAAATCGCTCCTAAAAGTCGCTGGGTATAAAAATGGATTACTGCATTCAAAGTTTAAAATGTTCTTTTTATTTCATTTTAATTTTTTTTTCTTTTCTCGGGGTGGACACAAGGAAAAAGGAAGGGGGAAAAAAAAAAAAAAAAGCCTTTGCCTTCTCCCCCCCCTCAATCCCCCTTCCACACACACCTCTACTTGCCATGAAATCATTTCGTAAATACAAAAAAGGCCCCTCAGGCTATTGGTGCCCAGACACTCATTTTTAGAGTGGATAATTGACTCCTTTCAGTTGATAATTCATAGCTTGCATATGCCAGCTAATACATCAGTGCCCAGAGACTCAGCGAGAGCCCCAAGCACAAATGGGAGAGAGGGGAAGGAAAAGGAAAAAAAAAAAAAAAAAAAAACAATA
>VZRH01007637.1:883562-897256 GCA_013397555.1 Urocynchramus pylzowi
AGGAAAGAAGAAAAAAAATATTTCAGATGATAGATGAGTGCATTACGGCTTTATGAATGAATTATGTCCTGCAAATACCTTGAGCAGGAGAGACTGTCGGCCTGTATCTATACTAATCTGGGAGGAATTATGACGATTTTCACATTAAAAAGGGAAAAGGGAAAGAATTAATTGAGCAATTGGGCCATTAAAAATGTATGTCAGCATGTTCTGTATGTCCATTTTCCAATTTATCATATGCTGGGAAGCTTCCTCCCAGGGTGACTGCCATTTTTCTTCTCTTTCTTGTGTTTGATCTTTTTTTTTTTTATTTATTGTTGGTTCCTGTCATACAAAACCAGCTCAGGATCTTTTTGACAAGACAAAGTCTGGGAATTTTTTGCAATGAGGAGTTTTCTTTGTGCTTGTGCTCCCTGTCAAAAAATAGGGGTGAGGGAACCCTAATGAATTTCTTCTTTGCATCCCACAGCTCCTACAGTCAGTGCTCATAACTTAACAAAAAGAAATTATTTCGCCCTGTAGATTTTTATTCCTTTTCCATCTGAGAAAGTTTGAGATGAAGTTATTGTATAGGTGGGTAGATGAAGTAGAGGTTTTTTTTAAAAAGTAGTTTGCTGAGGCTGGCTCATCTAGAAGCACTAAGGGTGAGTGCCAGCACATGCAAACACCTGCTCTGCACACATGAGTGAAATGCCACACACCAGTGCTTGAAAAATTCACTGACACCGACCATGCATGCCCAGCCCCAGCCCTGAGCTGTGGGTTGTATCCATTGCTGGCCAAAAATGTCCTTTGGATGGTTGTGGTGTTTGTATTCCACATAAGTAGAAAGTGTTAATTATTTTCAGGTCTGAGAAATTATTAAGTGGATTAAAAGAGTTTGCCAGGGGGAAAATGTTTTTAGAATAACAGCATTGTTAGGAATTGTTTCCAACTCTGTAATTAGTAGGACTGTTTAAGTAGCTGAAATAAGAACAAATATTTGTTTTTCTGTTTTCTTATACATAATATATTCCATTATATTGGCTAAAAATTTTAGTACCCCTAAAAAACAAACCTTAGAGACTATCAAAAAATATCTGTAATTCAATCAATGTAAAAAAAAATCCCTTTTCAGACCTGCCAGCGAATTTCAAGCAGCCTGACCAATACATATTGTTTAACCTGTGTCTTCAATTTTCTAATCCAGGAATTATGCTTCACCTGAACTTCCTCTAATACAATTAGCGTGGTGTATTTGCTGAAACATAATGCCTTTACAGAATAATGTTTTTATGCTGCAAAGCATATCTAATCTCTTCACGCAAGCCACTCTATGGCAAATCATTTTATAATATGCAGAAAATTTTGATATTGTTTATGTTCTCGTGTTTATGAGGTCTTTAATTGATTTTAAGCTGCTCTTTAAGTACTTGAAGATGTTTTTAAATCCTATTAATTTTTCTTGTCTTTTTTTTTTTTTCCCAGTCTTGTTAAATATTTGCTGATGTGGTGGCTGAAACATGAGAGTGCTGGAGGAGAATTTCAGCAAATTATTGTGTTTGTATTCAGGACCTTTATGTGGGATATGCAGGTTAGTTGTCTTATTTGAAGTGCAGCAAGCCCCTAAATTCCCCTTGATCATGGTGTACCTGGGGCTGGGAATTTTGCTGTGGGTTTGATTTAGTTATTCTCTGCTCTGGTACACAATGAAGAGGTAAGCACATCTCAGTGCAAATGTCACCCTCTTGGATATCAGCTCCTTTTCAGCAGCTACTCTGCTGTACAGAAGCTTTTGGGAGGTCTTAACAACTCCTGTGAGAAGGCTGATGTGTATAAAAGGGATGTGAAGCAGATTTCTGCCACTGCAAATCTTTCTGCTCTTTGAGAGACACCTGTGTTCCCCAAGACTCTGCAGTTTTATACAGGGGAAAAAAAGCAGAGACTCCAACTGAGCAGCACCCAGGAACATCTCCAGCTCTTGCTGCCACCTGACAAAGTGCCCTGTGCTCCCAGGCAGATCCCAACCCTCGTTATTCCCCTCCTCCCACTCAGGCAGGAGCACTCTTCTCCAGCTAGGCTGGTCCTGGAGAGTTTGCATCCCTGTGGACAGTTCTGTCTTCAGCAAAACGACCCCTTTTCTGCCAAAAACAACCACAAAGCATTTTGTCAGTAAATCAAGGCTCAGAAAGAAAACAGGAGAGAAGATCAAAAGCCACCTGCCTCCCCTCTGACCTTGCCTATGGCAGCAGCCTCACCACCAGGGCCAAATGTGGGATTTGGGATCCTACATGGGTGCAGCCTGGAGGGGACCACCTGAGGGACTGCTGGGAGAGGCAGGACACACCTGTGTCCTCTGGGTTTCCACCAGCAGCCTTCACTCCAGCTTCAGGAGCTGAACCACTCCACAGAGGTGAGGCTGAGTCACATGGCAGGGGAGGGACAGAGGTGTAGGGTACACAAAGGCACCTGCCAGGTCTGTGCCAGGCCATGCCTGGGTGCAAACCCTGCTTGGTCCTCCTGGGACAGTGGGATCCAGCATGAGGTCAGGAATGAGCCACAGTGAGCACACTGACTGGCTCTTCTTGTCCTGACCACTCCTGGCCTGCAGCACAGGGAGGATTTCACTGTGGGATTTGTCCAGTAGGGGGGAAATACCCAATAATACTCACTTTGTTCTGGGGATCCTAACTGTCTAAAACCTGCATGTCAGAAATGAATCAGACAGTGGGGACATCTCCACGTAGAGCCTGCTGCAGCGTGGCATTCTTGGCCAGTCACCTTCCCTGCCTGTGCCTCCATCCCCCAGACAAAGAGGAGCAGTGCTGCCCTCCCCTCACAGCCCGAGCTGGGGATGGCTCCTTGATCTGGGCCTGCAGAGTGAATCCACCCAGCAGGGCCTTCCCCACCATGGCAGCTGAACACAGCTCACCCAAAAAGCAGCACATCAGTCTTGCTGGTTGCACACGCCTTCTTCTGGAACCACACATCGCAGCAAAGGATTAATGACAGCTGGAATCCCATTAGGAAAGAAACACAAGGCCCCCAGCCTACTTAATATCAGGTTTCTCACACCTGGCTGGCTGAAGTAGGACGTAACCTGCAGAATACAAAATGTCCTGTTCTTGCCTTTGCCACTGACAGGCCCAGAGAGGTGGTGTGAGGGGCAGACATTTCCAGCCCAGCCTCCCTCAGACCTGCTGGGGCACGCACAGACCTGAAGGCTGTACACAACCTCTGCTCTGCTCTCCCTGGGACTTAGCCGCTCATCTTCCGGATGGAGATGCAGAAATGGGGATTTTTGTTCTTGGTGGATCCCACAAAAAGGCCTCAGTGAATGTTCTGCTGGACAGCTCTGTGAAAACCATGTGTACAAAGGTCTCAGGTGGCTGAAGCATCCAAGACACCAATGCTAGGAAAGGCATGAGCATGCAAGCCCTACGGTTTTTTCAGCATCTTTCCTCTTCTGCTGGAATCCAAGGAAAGCTGTCCAAACCAGGATATTGCTTATCCATGAAGAAACTATTCCCATGGGTTTTTTTTTTTCCTCATGGCCTCTCAGTGGGATTTGGGTGCCTCTGACCTCAAAGCAGTCTCAGACCAGACATTGCTGAAAATGTTCCCCAAATACAGCCTGAGTGAGGAACAAGTGAAAAGCCTTCAAAGTCAAAGAGACTTTTCTTTGTCTTGCTTCTCAGAGAACTTTACCTGGGAAAAATTCACCTTCAGAGGACCTAAATTTAGTATCAGATGATTTCATGCCTTTTGCCTGATGTATTTATCATTTTATAGTTAAACCAAGCAAGAGGAAGGCTAAATACATGTAGAGAAAAAAGTCAATGTACTACAAGGATAGTAGTATTTTTCTCCTTTTTTTTCCTCTGAGATGAAAGAGTTTAGTAACAGACAAAAAAAAAGTTGCCTTTTGTTTCATTTAAAAATCCTCAAATGTCACATTTTAAGGAGTATCTATAAGTAGTTTCAACTCTTGTATCCCAAAAATATGGAACAGAGTCTGTTGACCTACAGTGTAGGAAACACACAAAGATCACTGCACTTCCTGTGAAATAAAAAAAAAAAAAAAAGTGGAAATTAAGTAAAAGTTGGGATATCTGGAGAAGCACTTGCAGTTGGAGCAGTTTCTTGCTGAAGTCAACAGTACACCCTGACTCAAGTGAATCTCTGTCCTGCTGTTTCAATACCTGAGATGACTCTGAACACTCGTGATCCTGCCCAGCAGGATTTAAGGATCAATTAGACATAATTTGCCTACTTTTTATCAAACCTCTATCACCAGCAGTGCCTCCTACTGCATTCCCACAGGGGGACAGAGCAGAGCCTCAGTGATTTTGTGGGGCTGAGGTGTTCAGAAGACTCCTTCATCCAGCCAAGAAAATGGGTCAGGGATGTGGCACCTTTTGAAGCCAAGCCAACACTGAAACCCACCAGAAAAGCCCCCACATCCAATGCCATTTCTCCACCCAGCTTTATATCAGGTCTTTTCTGCAATGAGATTTTTCTTTTTTTTCTTTTTTTCACATCTTGAACCAGACATCAGCAAATGTGTTTGTATGTGTGCATTTTCCCCAAAGCACTGAGAAGAATGTTGTGTGANTTTTGAGAGAGAGAAGGGTTCATTATTATTAGCCATACCCTTTTCTCCACCTGCCTCCCCCCAGATCTCTGTTTGGTTACCTGCTGCTTCAGGGATCCCACACTCAACCTGTGCTGATAACTCGGGGATGGCACCTTTCTTATTGAACAAGGTGGGAAAAGCAGCTTCCCGTGTCAGGAATTTCTTCCAGACGTTCAGCATCTGTATTTAAATTAAGAGGCTTAAAGCTCTCCTGAACTTTTCCAGGTTTTTAATTTTAGTTTAACTTCAGGAGCGAAGTTTTAAGCCCGGAATGTCATATCCGGAGTGCCATCTACCGCGTCTCCCAGGGACTGCCACGAAACCTGAGCCTGCAGGAGCAGCTGGCCTGGAATTCTGGATAGAGGTGTTTGTGGGCACGTAATGATGAGAATTTCTCACGGAATGAGAAACTCAACTGTCTGCTCAGGAGCGCTGAAAATAGCGTGAAGGGAGATTGTATTTTTCCAAAGAATGTGAGGAAATGTGGGTTAACCCCAGTGGGCAGCTCAGTGCCACACAGCCCCTTGCTCAGTACCTCCCAGTGGGATGGGAGAGGGGGAATTGGAGGGGTAAAAGTGAGGAAACTCATGGGCTGAGATAAAAACAGTTTAACAGCAAAAGCTGTGTGTGCAGGCAAGGCAAAACAAGGAATTCATTTGCTGTTTCCCATGGGCAGGCAGGTGCTGAGACATCCCCAGGAGAGCCAGGCTCCATCATGTGTGAAAGTGACTTGGGAAGACAAACACCACTGCTCCAAACATCGCTTTCCTCCTTCTTCACACTGCTTTTATTGCTGAGCACAACACCACATGGTCGGGGTCAGCCCTGGGGTCAGCTGTCCTGGCTGTCCCCTCCCAACCCCTTGTGCCCCCCCAGCCTCCTCACAAGGAGGTGGGAGAAGCAGGAAAGCCCTTGTTTCTGTGCCAGCCCCGTTCAGCAATAGCTAAACATCCCCTTATCACCACGGGTCTGGTCCCAAATCCACAACAGAGCAGCATCCAAACTACTGGGAAGAAAACTGATTCTATCCCAGACAAAACCAGTGGAGATGAACAGAAAAAAAAAAAAAAAAAAAAAAAAAAAAAAAAAAAAAAAGTTTGTACTTCTTGCACCTTAAAGCTAATGCAAATGTGTAAAAATAAAAATAATAATAATAAAAAAGCATTTCAATGAACAAATTTCAAAGCATTTCAAAGACAAAATAACAGATTAACTTACCCTTTAGGCTCAAGGTGTTTTATGATGACCTGACACACAAAAAAAAGTTTTTAGATTCAAAACCTCAGTGCTGGTGAAGTGAGATCTTGGCCAAAGGAGAAGGCCAGGGCTCCACGAGCACGGCCACATCCATCACTCATGGCCACAGCTTTCGTGTCCTCGAGAGGTGGCCAGAGCAGCAGAGTGCCTCTGTCAGGTGGGACACCTCCGTGGGACCCTTTGGAGCTCAGCTTGTCACCTGCTGACCTCAAGCTTGCCTTTTGGGCCAGGTATTTTGGCAGCCAGATCTCCCTGAGGTCTTGCCTAGCGGGGCAGGGATTCTCTGACCTTAGTGGGCAGCACAACCACACCCCAAGCGACACGCTAAAAGTGGAGATGGCCGGGATTTGCCCAAATTGAGAAGATGCAGCAGGTGTGGCGCTGGGTGAGCTGGGGCGAGCTGGCCACCCCCAAGCTCAGAGCCTGCAAATGCCAGCTGCAGGTGAGGAGAGGGCAGGAATTGCTCATAGCAGCGCAGCGAGCTCCATCTGCTGCCCAGATCCCTGCGAGCAGCGGCAGAGCCGCCGCCTCCTGCCCGCAGCCTCTCCAAATCAAAATCCTGTTGTGTGCGGAGCAGGCAGGACCCGCTGCATCCCCTAAGCTTAATTCCTAGGCCTGACCTTCTTAACTGGGAGCAGCGTGCCCTCTCCCAGCCCCTGCTGCCCCCAGCACCGTCCCTGGGGAGCTGGGGGTACAGGGGCTCACGGGCTGCTTGGGGGGGTCACAGCACATTGGGGTCACACAGCACCCCGGGGTCACAGCACGTCTGTCCACCTGCAGCCAGGGGAAATGCTTACCCTGTCTTCTTGTTGTTGCTGCCAGCCACAATTAGGGTGAATTGGGTAAATTGCCTGTCTTTTGAGCAGTTTCTTGCAGGCAGATCACGTGGGTCTCTGTAGCTATGTGGGTCCCTGGCTTTGGCTGGAGGATTGCTATAATCCCTATAAGTTCATTAGCATTTATCAGCTCCCTGTTTGTGGCTGCACTGCCCTGTCTCCCCCTTTCTTGCCCTTCTCCTTCCAGGGAGCAAAAATTCAGCGCTGCATTAAAGCTGGAGAGCTCCCAGGCGATGAGCTGGGGAGGGAGGATAATTCTATTACTTGTCAGAGTGGTTGAGAGGGAAGTTGTGTGCAATAACCACGGCTCAGAGCACAGGCTCCACAAGTCCAAGCTGGTGAGATGGCAGAGGGGGAAAAAAATGGGAATAAAAAAGACCAGAGAGATGCTGTGGTGCCCAGGGCTGGGGTTTCCTCAGTGGATGTACATGGCAGGGACAGAGCAGGGGGCTGCCTTCACTGAAGGGTTAACTCGATTATCCTGCTGGATTATCTTCCAGCTCAGAGTGATCTGTGATTCTGAGGTACTATCAACGGATCCAGCAGGAAATTAACTTTTTGGGAGGGGAAAAGGAGATCAGATGAGACTTCTCAGCCAGATCAGGTTTCTGGTATTGATAGGAAGAAGGGGTCAGCTATGACAGGGGAGGCAGGACCCTCTTCATGGCAGTGGGGTGGACTAAGACCAGCTGGAAGTGACTGTCAGGCCACGGGCCAGCTCCTCTGAGCTCAGGTTAGGCTGGATTAGTGTGTGTGTCTCAGCTACTCTGCCAGCAGCCACTCACTTTTTGCTGCAAAGTTTGAAAGACAACTGTTACATCTGCTTATCCTGGCTAATGCTGGTGACCTGAGCCCATTCCCACTGTCCTTTACTTTCAGCTGTGCTCCCACCAACCAGCAAATTCCATTTGTGGACAGTGACTTTACCAGGAGACCAAAGACACCACAGCACTCTGGCCATCGCTGAATCCCGAGCCCAGCCTGGCTGCTGCAATGTCTGTGTTTGCCCCAGTATTGTGTTGTGTTAAAAATGCACACCCCGACCCAGCAGTGAGGGCTTGATGGGGAAATCTGAACTGAGCTGAGTCCTGCTCTTCTTTTTTCAGTTGTGCTTCCTGGTAGTGACACCTACCAGCCCCTTCTGGTAGCACAGGCAGTGGGAGCTGCCGCGTTTCCCTGTGCTCTGAGGAGGATTTCTGTTTCCTACAGCTCTCCGTGCCCAGCATGCAGCACCAGCTCTTAGCCAAGGTTATATTTTAGTCTGAGGGTCCCTGTTCAGCCCCAGGGACTGAGGCTTTTCTTTTCCACCTCACAACTACAGCACAGCTCTCTGGCTGATAAGGATATGGGGAATAAATGACCTCCAGGGTTGTTCTGTGAGCCTAGAAAGTCCCCAGCATCCCCAGACCTGCATTGCTGTGGGCTAAATTGCCTCCAGGAAAATTCTTCCAGCAGTGTTTAGCTCTCACCTTGATGCATGAGGTTTTTGAGGCATCAAATGATGCTCTGGCATCACCCCTCACTCACCAGAGGCTGTTTGCTGGGCTTGGGACTCCCCTGGCTGGTGGCAGCTCCCACTGTGCTGTGCCAGCTGCTGGGGCCACCCTGCAGGGCCACAGCCTCCCAGTGCTGTGTCCCAGGATATTTCTGACCTGGCCCATGCAAAATTTGAGAAGTGGAGTGCCAGTTCAGGATCTCTTCTGGTGTTTGCAAATTGTCAGGTTTTGGTCTAGAAGCTCTGCCATGCTCAGGGAGGTCGGTGTAGCAGCAGGATGAGATCTGGGCATCTACCTCCAGCAGTTGCTGCTGAAAGGCTGAGGGGATTTATTTCCTTTATTTCCCAAGGACTCCTCCTGCAGCCTTGGGTATAAATTTCCTTCTGTTTATTCGTTAAAGGCTCTGCTCCTGTGCTGTGTTTAGGCTGTCAGCAGTTGCCTTGGACATTTAGGTCAATCACAGATATTATTTCTGTCTCTGGAGCTGGCAGCTCTCATCCTGGGCCTTCAGCTTTGTGCCTTGCCTATAAATAAAGCACCATTTTCATTCTCAGGGCAGTGGGAAGGGGCAGGGACGAGCTGGAAGTGCTGCTTTCGTGGGGAGGGGTGCTCATTTCGAATGGCTCAACCCCACAAAGAATTATCAAGGCCCCTGTTAAGCATCCCTGTTGCTTTAAGAGGAAGCCTGGTGAGAATGAGAGGTGTAAAAGCAGGCATTGGAGCTGTGGTGTCAGGCAATTTGGATTTGCAGCTCCTCATTCACAGGCTGCACAAAAGTCTGCCTGGTGGAGACTGGGAACAACTGGTGAATGAGGACAGGCAAAGGCAGAGCCTGAGGGTGCAGAGACACCTGTGTTTGCTGGTTGATCACACAGCTGCTGCTCCTGGGGGGAATGAGCCCCCAGAAGCAGGATCTCACCCACCCAAGGGCTTCAGGACCATGGCTCAGGTTGGTCAACACTCTTATTGCTGATAAGTACCAGTTCCCAGACCCAATCTGACAATAGGCTACTGAGTCTTTTCCTCTGCAGGGGAATATATTGACACTAAAAATCCAAACCAAACAACTTTTAAATCCGAGTTCTAAAAAAGGGGTGTGTTCTGGTGGATGCCAGGTTGCTCAGCTCAGAGAGTTTTGGATAACAACTACAATAAATAGTTGTTAATTTGGGTGGTCATCATTCTGCAGCCTTTTCTGCTCTAGTGGGCCATGGATGCAGATCTGTGCACTGGTAAGTGGAGGAAAATGTACATAGAAGGAGCCCAGTTTTTTCAAATTATTCTGGTTACAAAAAAATTTCAAGCATTGTTTAGGAAAGGGAAATGAGAAAACTTGCAAAACTCCTGAACAACACATCAGACAGGTGTCCTTTACTGTAAATTATTCCTGCCCCAAAGCAGCAATGATTATAAGCTCTAGATCTTTGTTTAAGAGAGATCTTTGTCTTACTTCCTTAAGAGAGCATGCATATTGTTTTGGCATTTATTGGATCATTTTGCAAAGTGGATCCTGGGTGTTTCCCCAAAGGGTTTACATTGCTCATGATTGACTGAGAAGATTCCCTTCCAGATGCTCACCTATCTCCCTGCTCAATATGTTAGAGCTGAGCACTTTTTATTTCCTTTATTTCCAAGGGAAATGAGCTCTGACAAACGGAGATGAGATGAACATCACTTTATTTGGGGACTGAGACAAGGGCAGAGGCCAGAGAGAAGAAATTTCCCTGGGTTTGCCCAGGTCTATCTCTTCTCTGTATTTTTTTTTACACTCCCACTCTGTAACATTTGTTTTGTACATTTAAATAATAACCCAGGCACCTGGTGATTATTGTATTACTGCACTGCAGTGATCAAAACAACTGACAACCCTCTGCCTTTAGATTTCCAACCACAGCAGTGAAGTATGGGCCAGATTTTGGCAGGAGGATCCCAAGAAGCTGCTGAGGGGGAGGATTGTGAAGCATCTGCTGAAGCCAGGTGGAGCAGTCCTGCTGCCACCCTGCATCTCCTGCACCCTGGCCTTTGCCCTTGGCCCACTGCATGGTCTGGTCTGCCACGCTGCTCAGCATGGATTAATTCCTCCATCCTGCTCAGAAAGGCATAGATTTCCCTGTTAGCTGCACTTCCTACTCATCAGTGATAAATCCACCAGTGAGAGCCCCAGCTCTTTCTGTCTGGTTTGTGTGTCCCCTCTAATGAGTCCTTATTTAACCATTACAGTTGATAAAAGGCAGGGACATGTTGCAGCCGTCCTCGAAATCATCTTTTGTCCAGATGGCCCACAAAGTACATTATAAACCTCATTAACAGATTGCACCAATTAATTAACTGATATGGGAATCACTTTGCTCACCACCCAAGGCAGCTGCCTTCAGGATGAAGCACAGCCAGGGAAGGACTCACAAAACTCATCCCCAGCTAAAGGCCAGGGAAGGGATCAGGGTCAGCAACACCAGACTTTGCCACTGTTTCCCCCAAATTTTAACTGTTTTTTAAATTTATTATTTCAAAATCTGATTTTTGGGAGAAATGCCAGCTATTTTCCTGAAGGATTTACCCATGTCTGTCCCAAACTGGGAGCCATGTGGCCTGAAATGGAACTGCCTTTCAAACCTTGCCAACAGGAGGCAGTTCCCCCATGGCCTTAAATGTATCTTTAGCTGGGTGAAGTTGCATCTTTTTTTTTTTTTTTGGGTTTTTTTTTTTGTGTTGTTTTGTTTTTTTGTTTTACTGCATAGTAAGCAGATTATAAAACATTATTTTTCTCAGTCTAAAACTCAGTGCCTATTGATAACTCAGTAATGAATTTGTACTCTAGGCTATTCATTGCCTTGCAGATGTTTAACCATAGGATTCCAGGGCAGAAGGAGATCAATAGATGTTGAGATTAAATTATCCCACTGTTTCAAAACCCAAATAATCACTGCTTGAGCTTGTTTGGTTTGGGCCCAGGACAAAAGTCAATTTCTTCCCTGTGGACATTTCTATAAAATACAGTTGACATAAGAAATGATGAGACTCTGGAAAACTAGATTGAGCCATAAATATTCATCTCTGCAGTGGATCCGAGAACAATAACTTAACTTTCTTTAATGCCCAGCTCTCAGGGTGCTTAACAAACTCTCTATTCTTGGCAATCCTCAGCTGTTTAACAATTCAGAGCCCCTAATCCATAACTTGGGAGGGAAAAATTAAGATTTGGTTAGAATAAATCCCTGGCTGATGGAGTTAGAGGAGCTTCACTGTGGCATTTGCAATCAGCTCAAAAGAACAGTAAAGGATGGAGAAGAGTGTCCCTGCCTGTAGGTATCTGTAGCTAGTCCAGATAAGCTCTCCTACCATTTTTTTTCATGCTTTTAAGTTACTACTTCCTAGGACAAGCATCCTCTACAAACATTTGCATGCCTTTGCCAGCAATTTCCACCTCCTCTCCCTCACCTGAGCCCTTCCTGGCTCTTTTCAACCCAAAAAAAACAGGGCAGCCCCTCTCCTGCTGCTTGAACATCTGTGCTCAGGGCCAGGAGAAACCTTTCCTGGCCAGCTGCAGTCACAGGAAGATGTGGTATCCATTTATCCTCTGAAAGTGCCTGGTTTGCCCACCAGAGTCCTTGACACCTACCTCCTTCCTGGCTGGAATGGGAGTTTGAGAGAGTCCTGGCTCTGTGAGTGAGTGCTGGGAGCAGCCCAGCAGCTGGGGAGCAGCACTGCCAGTGTCAGGGTGTTTCTGTGCCAGTGTCAGGGTGTTTGTTTCTGTGCCAATGTCAGGGTGTTTCTGTGCCTGTTTTTTTCACCTGAGCAGGGCAAATTTCCCTCGGGAGATTGGCTCTGTGTGCTGGGAGGGGAGGGTCCTGCAGCACATCCCGAGCAGATTTGGGACTCTGATCCCTCCTTCCCCCAGAGGTTCTGCTTCTCCTTCGTGCTCTTCTGCCTCATCCTGCCCCTCACAGTGACACACTGCAGTTGGGGTCTCTCTGCTGAGCTCTCCCTTGGTTTTCCCAGTACCTTTTTCCTTGGTTTCTTGCTGGCAAAGAGCTCAGTTGTTGTTATAGCAACCTCAGTGCGGTTAAGTCTCTGGAGGCAAGGTTTATAGGGAGAGACAATATATTTTATTAGACTGCCTGATAAAGCTAAAAGAGGAATATGAAAGAGAAAGAAAAAAAAAAAAAGAAAAAGAGGGGAAGAGCAGCTCCCTGGTTCACAAGCTCATTGCAGGTCCCCAGAGCTGTGGGCAGAGGGGAACAAAGCAGGTACAGAGGAGAAGGAGGTGACACCTGGGGACTTGTTGTAGGCATCAGAGAAGGGGCAGACCTGGCACAGGCTTGGCTGACAGGACAGCAGCCCAATAGCCCAGGAGTTCCAAGGATGCTAAATCTGGTTTTATCTAGTGGGAAGCAAGGTCTCAGTGGGAAAAGAGACTCGTAATCAATGTTGTCTCTTCCTGCCAAATGCCAGCACTGTGCTGGTTTGCCTTCACTGCCCCAGTGCCTTCACAGCATCTCTCAGGCACTGGTAGCTGCACTTGCTGCTGCAAGAACCAGTGCCAAAATTACTCCAGTCCCCCTGGTGCCCTGTGCATTTGATTTTAACCTCTGGTGAAGCTGCTCAGAGCAGACCTTGGCAGCACCCAGCCTAAATGATCCTCGTGGGTACACTCCCCACCTGATGTATCAAAGGCAGCAGAAAACACTTCTGGTCCAATCCCCATTCCCAACCCCAATTCCAGCCCCTTGGATGTGCCTGCTGGCTCTCAGCTCTTCCTCCAGTGCCTCTCCAGCAGCATCGAGTCTCTCCTTGCTCAGATCCCACCTGATCTGCTCTGCTCCTCAGGATCTGATCTCTGGCATCCATCAAAACCAAGCCACTGCTTTAAGGTGCCTCATCCCTCAAGCAGACAGATATTGGTACCTCCTCATCAATCAGTCTGGAGAAAACCCACTTTCCATGCAGCTGGTGCTCACCTGAATGGGAGCTATTTCATGTGCTGACTGCTGGGGAGTCAGTCATTCACACTGTCAGGTTGCAGTTAAATTCATGGCTTGATGATAATTTTATGTAAACACTGAAGTCAGGGCAAGAAGCTTTGCAGGCAGTGATGTAAGAGCTCTTGTCTTGCTGCCTGGTGTTTCCAAACTTCAGTGTTGCTCAATGGGTAAGTCACCTTTCATTTTGCATATTCTGTTCTGTTTAACGAGGCCCTTGTAACCTCCTGAGCAGAAAAGCAGATCAGGCAGCAGCTCATAGCCTGTCTGCTGAAGCAAACACAAGCACTTAAAAGAAATGTAAATTAATTCAGCATTAAACAGGTGGCTCTGGGGAAGGATGGGCTTGCAAGTGGCCCAACAGAATGGTGTAGGATGGAGTCAGCTCCCCAGGGGCAAAACCAAAAAGAGAAGCAAGATCTGTGATCTGTGGTGGCTGATTTCTTTTTTTTTTTTCTTTTTTTTTTTTTTTTTTTTTTTAAAAAGGGGGGAAATAAAAAACTTTTTCTAA
>VZRH01007637.1:897267-1007850 GCA_013397555.1 Urocynchramus pylzowi
AAGAGAAACAACATGTGTTATCTTTGGTGGCTTTTTTCTTTTTTTTTTTTTCTTTTTTTTTTTTTTTTTTTTGTAAGAAGAGGGGAAATTACACAACTTTAGCTAAGGTAGTGCAAGGCTTCCTGTATTTTAATAGCTACAGGAAATTCTGGTTTGACAGTTTTGGTGACCACAGATGCTCAGGGATGACACCATCATTTGAGGTGATGCTGGGTGTTCCTGGGTGCAGTTTGGGCCTATGAGTTTGGCCTAAGATGGGAGGGATTTGGCTCTGGAAAAAGGGCAGAATCCAGACTGAGACCAGCACAGAGCTGTGCAGACAAAAGCACACAGAAAATGGGGGGAGCAGCAGCTTCACTGGTCCCTCCATGAGCACCATTAGCAGAGCATCAAAAATTACAACAGGGAGAATCCATGCACCAACAAGACCCTTCCAACACCTCTTGTGTGCCCACTGCAGTCTTGGCTGATGAGCAGAAAACCCTCCCCAGCTCACAAACTGTCCTGTTACTCTGTTTTGTTGAGTTTCTCTAAGCTTTCTGATGTTTACATTCTTGTAATGGAGTTTCTCACACGCTTTCATGTAAATATTAATTGTTTTACATTCTTCTCTGTAGGAGGAGAATTTTGATGAACAGTTAGTTTAACCAATGTGGTTGGAGAGGTGGCAATGTCATTCTCCAATCCACTGTCACTTTTAGAATTCTATAAATGTTGAGGTCTGAAAAACAAAGTTCTCTTTTCCTGTTCAGATGCTGGAACACCCTGTGTGAATTTTATTATTTCATGTCACGACGGTGACACTGTCCCCCAGGTGAGTTTTCAGGGTCAGAAGGGGCAGGAATGGGGACCTGCTGGAGTGAATCCAGAGGAGGCCATGAAGATGCTCTGGGGGCTGGAGCCCCTCTGTGAGGAAGACAGACTGAGAGCTGGGGTGGTTCAGCCTGAAGAAGGGAAGGCTCTGGGAAGACCTCATTGCAGCCTTCCAGTATTTGATGAGAGCTTATAAAACAGCAAGAGAGACCTTTTACATGGGCAGACAGTGATGGGAAAAGGGTGTTTGGTACTGGTTGCACTGGCACTGGTTGCCTAGAGAGGTTTTGGCTGCCCAGTCCCTGAAAATGATCAAGACCAGGTTGGATTGGGCTTTGAGCAAGCTGCTGTAGTGGAAAGTGTCCCTGCCCACAGGAGGGAGTCGAATCTGGATGATCTTTGAAATTTCTTGGCACCATAAACCCTGTTGCAGGTTGGAAGAGACAAACAAGCTTGTCTACAGGACATGCAAGAGTTGCAGGCTCAGCCTTTTGCAGACACTGAAGTGCTTTTTGGGGACTTTCATCTTAGTCACAGAAAGGGATTGACATGGAAGGATGATGACACTGTATCCTAGAAGGGGAGGTTGCATTCTTCCAGCACTGCATTTCCTTGTCCTGAGTGCTGCAGCACACAGGCTGCATGGTGCTATCCTGTGCTGGTTCTGCCTAATTGGATCACACTGGCTCTGATTGCATTTAGGGAGCTGACAAATGGCATAGCTGAAAGCCACTGGCGCGTTACAGCCAAAGTGTCTCTTGCTGTAGGGAGTTAATTAGAGCCAAGGCTATAAAGCTCTTTTTGCTGCTGTGGAACTTGGCTTTTGGGGGCAGCTGGAGGCATCAGTCTGAATGGAAACAATCTGAGCAGCCCACACAGCCTTGCTTTCACTTAGAAGCAGAGTTATCACAGCAGTCCCAATAACCCGTGAAGCTGAAATGTGAAACCTTGCTCAGAGAAATGTGAAACCTTGTTCTCTTGTCTAGAACTCATCACCAAAGCAGGTTTCATTAGAATATGATGACTCCCTGACTCATATATTTGGTGAGAGTCCTTGGTTTCCACTGCATTTTTTCTGCAGGAGTATCATTGGTCTGGGATATTGGACACAGAGGGGAAGGCAAGGTTAGAAGATTATGAAGAAACTGTGACAGTCAAATGAACTTGAGGTATTTTTGTTGCTCGCTCTTACGAAAAACAAAAAAGCCATTTCAACCCTTCAATCCATCCTTTTGGTGAATCCCCTTGCCCCAGGGCTCCCTTGCCCCATGACAGCAGCAGAGACAGCATCAGAGATTTGTGAATGGGAACTGGGATCACCACAAACCCACCCCAAATGCAAAGTCACCTCAAAGGCTGAACTGCTGCAGTGCAGGGGCAGACAGACACCAGTCCTGGGCTGCGAGGGGCAGGAAGGCTCTTAGGTCCTCCCTGGCTGCCAGGGGATGTGCAAGAGCCCTCTGGTAGAATGCACAGCATCCCCAAGGCCTTGGAGAAGGCTGTCCAGCCCTAGCCACGTGCTGTCTGCCACAGCTCTGCTCCCACTGGACACACGAGCTGGTCACCTCCCCCCTGTGGCCGTGGGGATGGGCTCAGTCCCTCAGGAAGCTGCCTTGATAAATTCCTACCCCACCACCATCACCCTGCTTCACACATCATGAAAGAGCACAGGTCACTGCTGTTCTCACTCTAGACAGCCCATCACCTCCTCTGAGTGACTCTTCACTTTTATTCACACAGATGCAGGCTCATGAAATGCAAACCAAGTGCCTTGGGTGCTCCCCTGCCCAGAGCCATGACACCTCTGCAGGGTCTGTAATTGCTGCTCCAGGTGGCTGCAGCTCACCTCAGCAGATATCATCTTCCTACCTTCAGAAATGTGTTTTATCACTCCTGCTCTCCAAACTGAAACAAAACCTTTTCCCCAGAACCTGGAAATATAACAGAATAAAAAAATTCTTGCACAAACCCAGCCTCCCAGGCTAGACTGGCACTGTTGATGTGAACTTCTGCTCTGCCATTGTCCTGCAGGTACTGAGCCCTGGGCAGAGGGAGGGCAGGTGGCTGGGACAGAGTTGATGTACCTCTGTCCCCCCAGCTAGACTTCTGCCTGGAAGGGTGGCTGTGTGCCTGCAGCAGAAAGCACATCGAGGAAAAGGGGAAGTCTGCTGGTGAGTCACAAGATGCACTAACTCTGAGCAGTGCTTTCTCCTCTGCCACCAAATCCTTATGTGACCTTAGTCACACCACTTCATCTCCTGACACATCCAGTTCCCCACCCCCAAAATATCCCTTTTGCCTGTTTATTTCCACTCAGGCTCCCAAGTTTTGTTGGAACAGCTTCCTGCCATGCTTTGCACGTACAGACCCCAACACCTCTGGGTCCCTACATCAGTCTGAGCACTGATGTAATAAAACCCAGAGTGCCTGTCTTTCAAATGCCCTTAAAAACATGAGGATCAAGATGTCTGCCCTTACTCCTATTTATTCCCTCCACCTGCTGCTACCTTTTTCCCTGTGGGGAATAACGAGGCAAAATATTTCATACGGAATGGGCTCTCTCCTTTTCTCTCCTCAGCACTTAGCACCTGCTCATTAATGAATGTACACCCTGCACATCGACTGGGGCTGGTGCTGAATTGAACTTTGAATGCCTTTTCAGTGCCATAGCCTAGTTAATAATTACTTCTATGACTCACTCAACTCCATGCTGCTGGAGCACCATTAGGAGAATTGACAGCAAAATAACAGAAACATTAAACCTAATGATTTTGCGAGTGTTAAAGTGTTCCCAGTGTCACCAAAGAAGAGCCTTTCCCTTTAGCAGTTGTCCCTCCCAGGGGGGTGTTTTGTTCCCATCCCTGGCACACAGAGGAGCGTCAGCTGGCTGGTCCTTTGAGTGTTGGCAGTAGGAGTGTGGGGTGCCCAGGTGTGCCATGTGTGCACAGGCAGAGATCAGCCCCATTTCAGAACAGAGCCATAGGATCCATTGGGCTGGAAGGGACATTAAACATCCTCCAGCTCCAGCCCTGCTGCCATGGGCAGGGATGCCACCCACGAGACTGGGTTGCTCAGGATTCCATCCAGCCTGGCCTCGAGCACTTCCATGGATGGAGCATCCACAGCTTCCCTGAGCAACCTGTTCCTGTTCCTCATCACCCTCTGAGTAAGGAATTTCTCCTTAATATCTAAATCTCTCCTCTTTTAGTTTTGAAAGAACTTTTAAAACCACTTCCATCCTGTTCTATCACTATCTGCCTGTTTAAAAAGTTGCTCTGACAACTTTGTCATCAAACCATCAGCAAACTCTGACAAGTTCAGTACAAGTGTGGTCTGGCATCTCCCCTCTGCCCCTAAATCCTGGAATGCCCTTCCACCAACCACGCCCTGCCAGAAGCCCACAGCCTCACTGTTAGCTTGCCTGAATCCTCAGGGAAAACCCACTCCTGGGTTTTCCTGCCTGTGTCACAGGGACAGAGGGTTACCCACAGCCTTGCTGATGGGTGGGTGGCAACTGCCTTTATCACAAAGCTTTTTGAACGTGGCAACAAACCTGAGAGGTTTAATAAGAGACTTTGGTTCAAAAGGAGTTTCCCCCAGTGTTGTTCCCCAAAGCAAAACTGTTTCTGTGAAGTAGGCATTTCCTTTTCTTTCAACAGGAAAATTCAATTTCTCTTCCCTTTTTGTTAGCCAGTTCCTCCTCTTTGCCTTCATTGCCACAAATTCCCTAATCTCGTTATTTTTGCGTGTTGGGAAAGTGTAATCATCCGAGCCATGAAATCGAAGACAACAGCAGCACTTCCAGGGAGGTGACTTAAGTCAGAGGAATTAATTCTCCCAGCAGACAGCTCTTATTTAGAACAAATGTGATTTTCAAAACTGAAGCTATGTATTTAATGAGGCTCCATGAAAACATATGTAGCCCAGAGCTGGTGGGAAATTCAGCCCTGTGCCAGAGAAATGCATCAAGTCAGGAAAACAACATCCAACAGGATCCATTCAGTCAGTTCAGCCCTCAGTTCCCTGCAGAGAAAACCCATCTCTGTGCTTCTGACCCTCAGAGACTGCTGCCCTGAACAAAGGAATCTACATGCATTTATTGGGTGTCTGAATCTGGCCCACCCAAAAGGTGTATTTTGAGGTTTAATCAGGAAAAGAGATGGTGTTTCCTCCCTCTCCTTCAAAGGAAGCCAGCACACATGAGCAGGTGGATCTCCACACAACACAGGATTAAGGCATGGAAGTCCTTGCCCTGGGATGTTCCAGATGTTGAGAGTTGTGGCTTTACTCTTTCCCTGGAAAAAGCTGAGCTCCCCCTTTTCAGCTCTGTGCCTCAATTTCCTTTCTTGCCTGTTGTCCTTCTCTTCACCCAGAGCAGGGACTGCCCTACTGGCACCCACACAGCAAAACACCAGGGGCATGGAGGGGGCTGCTGCACATCTACAGGGTGGCAGACCACATTCAGAGAGATTTCCAGAGATTTATGGCTATGAAAATCCATTTATCCAGCAAGGACACAGCAAAAGTTTTGGGGCAGGTTGGTGTTTTCAGACAAAGGATAAGAAAGCAAAGCCATTTGTAGACCACCATGTGGGATGAAGCTGGAAAGGAAGCCTCAGGGAGCTTTCTGTGCTCTTCTACTGGGCTTACCTCTCTGGAGCAAACAGCTCTGCCCCTCCCAGGTGCAGCTGTAGCTGCCAGCTAAAGGTTCTTTTTCTCCACTGAACTCCATGGCCCTGTGAAAGGCTCCCAGAAAACAAATCTGGCTACTGATTTGCACAGGCAGCAGTGATGTGCCCACCCCTGAGTGAGCTGCAGAAGCCAGACCCCCTGGGTTTGCCAGCAGCACATCCTCCTGTCCTTCCCACATGTAAAATCTGCCTCCAAATGGAGAGTGCAGAGACCTGGAGACAGCAAAAGGGATAAAGCACCAGCTGCTTGCCATGGGGGAAGGAGGATCAGCTCCTAATGATTGCATCATGTTTGCCTGGCTCAGCTGGAGATAAAAAGATGAAATGTAGATCTTACTGATTTCTCATGCCGAGGTAACAACAGAGAGGGATTTGTCTCCAAAAGAAGCATCTTTTCTGCCTACATACCAGCAAAAGAAATCATTTTTTTCTGTCTGACTTTATAAGTTCACCAAATACCCATCTGGCACCAGGCCAGAGCACTATGTATGAAGTTGTATTTGCTGTCACAGCAGATGGATGTGAGAAACTCCAGTGAAGACTTCTTCAGGAGAAACCTACTGTGATGGTTTGGGGAGGGTACACAGATCTTCAGAGGCATGGCTCCTTAAAAGCACTGTTGCAGAGAGATCTGGCTTTTTGGATTTGATTGAAAACAGGGGGTCTGATAAGGAGCTGTGGTCCCAAAGCTGCCTTTGAAGTTTGGTCCTCATGTGGAGACAGAGTTTAGCAAGATCTTTTTTTAGGGGTGCCTGGAGGATTGAGTAATAGAGCAACACTCAAGTGTTTGGATCGGAAATTTCATCTGGAACCTGGGAAGTTTATTTCCTGGCAAAAGCATCATGAGAACCAGTGCATTCTCAGGACAGGCCAATTTCAAGAAATCAAAATTTCCAGATGACTTTGGGCTCCCTGGAAAAACTCCTGGGGACTCTGCGTGCGTGAATGCCTTGAAAAACATCATCTGTCTGTGCTCTGAGAATTCAAAGGCAGGTCAGTGTGTGCAGGTCCTGCAGGGACAGGCTGAGGGTGATGATGATGATGAGTAGCAGGAGATCTGCTGGTGGAAACAGGGAAATCTCCTCAGCCAGGCTTTATAAATGATCTGGAGCAGAGCAGTGGGAAGGAGGCTGTGAGGAGCAATCCTTGCTGGCCAGCCCTGATGGCCCAGCTGCCTTCTGCAGCCTGGGGGGTTCACTGGGTGAGCTCTGGGTCAGCACTGGGGCCAGTAGAAACCTCTAGACTGGCCACCACTGCATGGGGTCAAACTCCAAGACCTTCAAACTCATTTTAGAATTATAAAAGTCAAGCTTCTGGCTTCCTTAGGAAGTGTGTGAGAGCAAACTGTGCAAGACAGCAGCAGAGAGCTGCTCCATGTCCTTGATGCACCCAGAGGGCTGTGCTGCTGGAGAGGATGGACATCTGCTGTGGCTCCACATCACTCTGGGGACATGTGGCAGGGCCACCCCAAACGAGGAGCTCCTTGGGCTCATCAGTCTGAAATCCAGGGGTTTTAAACAAATACTCCAACCTCTCCTAGAGCATGTTGAAGTGGGGCTGCTGGTGGTGTCTGAGGGTCTCTCCCACGGCTGCTGAAAGCTCAGCTGAGCTGACAACATCTGACAGTTGGAGAAAAACAGCCTTTCAGCCTTTAAATTGAGCACATTTGCCATGGACTCAATGGAGACTAATGACATAAAAGCTCATTTTATTTTTTTTTAATGGAGGGACGCTGCAAATGGAAGTTTCATGTTTTCATGGATGTTTTTGCTCTTTCAGGGATTTTTTTTCTTATTATTCCTTTCCTTATCCAAGGAAAATGCCCAGTTTCTTGCACAAGACAGACCTGGAAGGTTTGTACTTCACTGTGGACTTGGGAGTTCTGCAAAAGAATGGCTGTTGAGGAGCATTCATGGAGCTCCTGAGCCAAAATCAGAGGAATAAGGCAGAGAGAAGTAAGGGCTCTTGAGCAAAGGTGAGCATTTCACAGGAGGGAAGGATGGAAGGAATCAGCCAGCTCAGCCTAATGAAAAAAAAGCTCTAGGAGATCTGCAGCAAACCTAAAATGTTTCAGGGATAAAAATTTCCAGGGGGTTAAAAGGTATCTTGGTTAAAAGCCATTGCTGGTACAAGGATAAAAGGAAATAAACCGGCCACAGATAAATTTGGGCTGGAAATTAGAAAAAGCTAATTACATTTCATAGAATGTTTCTGGTTTATTCTTCCAGATGGAAAGAGAAGCTCAGGTTAGTGCAGAGCAGAATTCCTGTAGCAAGAATGCTACAGGCTGCAAGTCCAGGAGGATGGCAGTGATTGCTCAGCAAACTCTCCTCCGTGCTTTTCTCTCTGGCCCCACTTTTAAAAAGGAAAAACCTTTCCAGGGAGTTTTTCCTAATGGCCAAAAAAAAAAAAAAATCCTTTCTGAAGGGAAAAGGTTTTCATTTTACACATATTGTCAGTGGAGCCTTCTTAGCCAGCTAATTTCTCAGGTCTTTAACCAGCCAGGCTGCCTGGAATGGAGAGATTTCCTCTCATCTCAAATCACTTGGCTGCACATGGGAGAGAAGCCCTTTGACGAGGTGAATTTGCAAGGCTCTCAAATCCTCTTTATTCTGGCTGTGCTATCCCTCCTTGACTCATCTCCAAGAGCCCATGTTGGGCTAAGCCCAGGACGAGCACGGAAAGGTGACAGCACCAATCCGAGGCACACACAGATACAGCTCCCTCCCCTGCACCATAAATTAAATATCATCTCTACCCAGGACTGGGGAGGATCAGCTGAAATAATCCAGTCCAGTCCTCTCTGATTCAGAGACACTGAATCAGAACAGCCCACAGCCCTGCCCCCCTGTGTCCCTGAGATCCAGAGGCCCACAGTTCACATCTGGCCTGTTCAGGGAGCCAGCTGGGGGTTAAACACACACCTGCAGCCAAAAAAAGGCTGAATTTGGTTATTGCTTTGTTAGTCAAAGCAATGACAGTGGGAGTCTGCAGTGGGACTGGTGTTAGGCAACCAGGACTTCAAGGAAAAGTGGCATTCAAGAGGCATTGTGAATTCTTAGGGACACGTTTTCCTTGCAGCTGCTTGCACTCTCTGGGAAAACAAGCAGGAGAGTGAGGAGCTCGAGGCAAAATGAACACAGACAGGATTGGGGCACACGCAGTCTGGGGACAAAGGAGAAGGTGGTTGTTAGAATGAAAAAGCAGACAGGCCAAATGCTTTCTGAGTGCAATTATTTTAATGTGTCTCTCTTTTCCAAATTCCACATTGCACACACAGAAATAACAGTTTTTAAAAAAAAAGACTCACACCAGATATGCTGACTTGGAGAACCAGGAACTCTCCTTATCTCCCACTACACAAGGAGGCACGAGATTCACAACAACATCAGGCACAGCTGGTCATGGGGGTGAGCAGACAGACAGACATGGGAATTACAAAAGACAGAAGAAGGCAAGAGCAGGAAGGCAGCAGATGCTCTCATGGCCCCTTGCTGGGCAGGCAGCTGGGGTCACAGCTTGGTGGGCACACCCACCACACCAGGGCATCAGCATCTCACTGGTCCAACCCCTCTGCCTGCCCAGACACCATCTCTGCTGGTTGTCATCTCTTGGTCAGGCATTGTATTATCCACCTCTGGTAGCGTTCCACAGGGCAGCTGTGATAAGGAGTGATCCAGGATGCTCTCCAGTCCTGGCTTTCAAGACTTCAGCAAACAAAGATAGGAATTGTGTGGTTATCACTTGATTTTACTAATTTTTTGGCTCCGAGTGCTCAAAGAAAACTCTTGCAGTAACCACATTCACACGGGAAATGTCTCTGAAAGACTTCCAAGCTGTTGCATGCTAGTGAGGCCAGCAAGCTGGGGATCAAACCTATATCAGCAAGCTGTTCTGCTTAATTGCTGCAGCACTCATGGGCAGGCAAAAATGGAGGGAGCCTTTTCCTCAGCACAGCAGCTCCTGCATTCCAAAGGGCAGGCAGTGCTGGGGGCAGAGCTCCCTGTGAAAATGAGCACTGAGGGAAATCACACGGGGGTCAGGCTGTGCAGAGCCATCCACCTCGGAGCAGTCTCCAGACTCAGGTGTGCCAGTGCCAACCCTGCTCCCTGGCAATGCTCATCCTTAAAGCAGCTCCCCATGGAGCTGGGAGGAGGTGTTTGCCCTCTCACAGCACAAATCCATGACTTGCCCAGGACCTGGAGGTCCAGTACAGACCCACCCTGCTAAAACCAAGATGTAATTCCTTGGTGGAGAAGGAGCTGTTGGAGGCAGCAAACTGCTGGAGGACTCAAGGACTCACCTTATGACCCTTTGGTTAACCTTTTGTCAAGGAATTACTTCAATTCAACCTCATCCTACCTGGGCTGGTGCAGGGACCATCAGCTGCCCAGGGGCTCCCCAGAGCAGCCAGGACACCTCCTGCATGGCCTGTCCAGCACCTTGGCTTTTCTCTCAGCTCCCTCATGGCTGCACGTGGTCCATGGCACAGCACCCATGTGGCTCTCACAGCCTGGCCACACAGAGCTACCTGGTGGCCAAGGGGAGCCTTGGCCATGCCACAACCCCCCTCTCTCCTCCAGCACTTCCCCTTCAGCCCTCCCACCTCTCTCTATGTGGATTTCTGATGGCTGAAGCCTCAGGGCTGTGATGTCCTCAGCCAAGCAAGCAGCTGCTGCTGGGATAAATGGGAAGTGTTTCCTCCCTCTGGCTACAAGAGATGTAAAGTAGTGTAAGAGAGAGATGGCTGGAGGGAACATGACATGGAAAACACATCCCAGAAAACCCGAGTGGTGGCGAGGGCATGGGCTGTTTGCTGACCCCTCTAACCTGGGAAATTTGAGCCATCACAGGGAGGTAGTAGGTGCAGGATGAAAATAAGCCAAAGTGTGCAACTCTCTTCTTGCACAGGATCACAAATGATGAGAATTGACAGATGGTCAGGGCACAAATGGATTATTTCATGGGGGAGAAATCCATTCAGGGCTGCTACATACAAGCACCACTTCCAGCTCAAGAAGCTCCTAAGGAATAGCACATTGGAAGCTGGGAAAGCACTTTGGGCAAGCAGCATCCTGGTTTTCCCCTGTGTTTATGCTCCTCTCCAGACCTTGCTCTCAGCCTTGTCAGAAATTGGATTCTGGGCTAGCTGGGCCACTGTAGTGATGTGGTATGGTCCAGATGATTTCCTTGTCATTCAAAGTCCCCAAAACCTCATTTCAAATATAGAGTTACCATAAACAGAGGACCTGTGCAGCCATTCCTACTCAAAATCCACTCTCTTGCTGCTGCACATACAAGTCCTGCCTAGCAGTGCTGTCCTTTCCTCACTGCTCCCAGGTCCCACACGTGAACAGGAGTCAAAGCAAAGCCCACCAGCACAGCACTGTGCTCCCAGCCAGAGTCACCCAGAGAAGAACACAAATCCTTTGCAGCATTATTCCATCAGTTTAGGGTCTTTCTGAGGCAGAGGGGGCATCTTTGCTTGGAACAGCTCTTGATAAATTCTCTACTGCAAACCCATCCCACTGCTTTGCAAGCCCATGAGCACACTGAGCAGCCCATTTCCTGCAGCAAGGATCCACTCCTGGGCAGTGGATCTCACAGTCACTTCAGGGCAGGTGGCACAGTCACCATCTTCCAGCACAGCTATTCTGAAGCCCACACAGTTATCTACCCCCTGCAGTGAGCTGTGTCCCAAGCCAGCCTTTCCACAAAAATATGGGAAGAATGTTGCCTAGTACTCAATACATAATCACCGCCCAAAAATTTTATTTGCAGGCTTCTGTTAGTCTCTGGTTACCCCAGGAGCTTATCCCCAAGGATTCAGCCTGACTGATCTTCCAAGAAATACACTGTGAGGAGTAGCACAGCTGCAGCTCAAACTCATTAACATGAGAGGAAAATACCAGTGCTGATTGTGATCCTTGTGGTTCCTTCTCTTAGAATGGGCAGTAAAATCACCCAAATGATGGGGCAAGGTGGGGCTAGAATTTTCAGCAGAGGAGAGATGGTTTCACACTGCTTTTTCAGTAGCAAAGACATAGCTTTGTCCCTATTGCCAAAAAAGTCTGGCACTAAAAATGCTGAAATCTTCTTGTGACTGAGTGGTAGCAAGCTGTAATTTACTGCATTCCTGCTTCTTTTATGTCCAAGAATTGCTTCACTTCTGAGAAGAAAGAGCTGTCATTTGTCAGTCCCATGTAGCCTCTCCTTCCAACTGTCACATTTCCACATTATATCAGACAAATTAATTCATTCCCCTCTTCCTATCTGCTCCCCAAAAACGGCAGCGTATTTCCAGGAACCGAGATCATCTCTTCACAGCAGCATCATTATCAGTTTTCTTTTTAAAACTGCATAATGGGCATGTTTCAGCAAAAATCTGGATTATTTTTCTTTCTGCTGTTGCATCCCTCTCCCTTAAAGTGGTTCAGAGAGACCTGACTGTCTGCTGGCTTTTCACAAGCACCTTCCCCACACCTCTGACTGAGGGTACATTTCCAGCCCGCCCCTCGCAGCGTTTGGCTGGCTGCTGACAGAAGCTTTGCCAGGTTTAGGAGGTGGCCAGGTCCCTGGGCAGGTTGAGCTGTATGGCCTCTCCCCCTGTGGTGTACTTGGCCACTGGCCCGTTGCCTTCCATGGTGAAGAGTTTGCAAGCCTTGGCGTTCTCGTGCACCGGTGTGGACTTCTTGGAGGAGACGGGGGAATTTGTGGGGCTCAGCTGGACAGCGGTGGTGTCCTGCACCGTGTGCTCGCTGGTTTCAATTTCAAAGGCTGTGTTGCCAGGTTTGATGAGCCCAATGTTAGAGCCTGGTTTGGATTTCCGGGCCCCGTGGGCTGGGGGCCTCCGGCTGCAGATGCAGCAGGCACCGAAGAACGTGAAGGCCACCACCAACAGGATGGGTCCGATGATGATGGGAGGGTTGTTCACAGGGAGGAAGGTCCCAAAGGCAAATGCTCCCACTAAGGTGATGTTGATGCCTGCTAGCATGATGCAGAGTCCACAGGCACAGCAGAGAGCAGGGGAGGGGAGGCCCTGGGGCCGGGTCTTTTTCTGGGTGGGTTTTTGGGACAAAGAAGCGCTGCTCTTTTCACTGAACATGCTGGGAAGGGTCTTGGAAGTCACCTCACTCCTCACAGGGCGAATGCTGTGTTGAGAAGGCTGCTCCCAGTCTCCTGCTGCCTTGAAATCCTGGAGAGGAATGAAGGAGCAGCTGTTAGAGTGATGAACCAAAGCACCTTTCCCCAGCCATTCCTGGTGACCAGCATCTTCTCCAGGTTTGCTGGTGCCAGCAGCTAAGCCCAAATCCAAGCCTGCTTTCAAAGCTCAACTCTCCCTGACTGTGGTGGTCACTTGTGGTCACTGTCAGGCTGGAGCACTGAGCCCAGTGTGCTCCATGTCCTTTGCTCTCCGTGTGGATGATGCCCAAGAGAATCCGAGCGTGCCATGGCCAGACCCCGTGCCATAGCTGGTGTCACAGGGTTTGTCACCACCCACACAACACCTGCCCAAAGTAACAGAACCCAGTACTGCCCTGAACACCCCTCGCTGCAGTACCAGGCTGATGTGTTTTGGAATGGGTTATGGTCCACAATTGTGACAGAAAAAGGGACACTTTGCTCCGTCTCAGTTCTCCAATAGTTGAAATGAGTTATCCAGGTTGCCTTTCCAGCCAGTGGGGAATAAAAGGTCCCAGAAGAGGACCCAGAACATCCCCAAAAGATGTCTATACTGGGAGGCTGAGCTGACTAGAGAGGCCACCCTGGAGATCACTCAAGCAGGTAACCCACAAATCTATAATAAACTGGAGCAAATGTGGGTGTTTTGTCAGACCATGCTTTCTACCACGCATCTCACCATCTTTGGTGTGATCACAGGAGACCCCACAGAAGGGGACTGGGAATCTTGTTTGTCTCAGGAGCCAGAAACCCAAACTTCTATAAGGCTTGAGCTTGAGCAGTATCAGCTCCAGGATGGAGGCTCATGGAAACTGAGATGCTGAAGTTGAAAAAGAGCCTGTGTGGGGATCTGTCTAGGACCCAAGGCACCAACACAGCCCTGACTGGCAGTAGCAGCTTCTCCATGGAGGAGATTATTGGATGTGATGAGAGCTGGATTTGTGTTTGCTGTACTTGCTGGGAAGTCAAATTGCCAGAAGCCAATTTGTCAGCAGTTTGCTGGGGATGTCTTTGATTTTACAGGCAGGAGAGCATTTCTCTTCCCAGGCGGATTGCAAACAATAGCAGTCTGCTCTTCCTTCCTCTCCTGCCTAGCTCCCTAGCTTCTTCCCTCCTCTCCTGTCAAATCCCTTTCAAAAGTGTTGTCAGCAAAAAACTGATACCACTCAGTTTCTATGGCAAGAGCCAAGAATCTCTGTTGTGCTACCAACACTCTGTAGTCACTAAATTAAACAAAAAACAAAACAACCAAAACCAAAACAAAACAACTCCCCCAAAAACAAAACAGAAACACAAAACCAAACAAAAACCACCAAACAAACAAACAAAAAAACCAACAACAAATAATAAGCCATCACCCATCACACTGAAACACGCCAGTGGGATCAGCCGGGCATTTTCAACATATTTCCCAGGTTATAAAATTTTCTGGCACCTCCAGCTGAGGCAAAGCTCTCTGCTGCTCTGTCAGGTGTCATATCTCATTTCCTTGGCTTGGCCTTTTGTTTAGACCTGAATGTGAGCAGCAGTCAACTTTCAGCAGAGTTGCTATTCAGTGAGGCAGCTGGAACTGACAGGCACAGGTGCATCAAAGGGTTAAACCCTTTGATTAAAAGGTGGTTAAGGTGGTTAAACCCACCTTCCTCATCTGGGGATGCCTGACTGGGGAGGGGTCTCTCAGCAGGCAAAGATTTTTCAGGATCCTGGGAGCATGTGAGAGAGAAAGGGCATTTTCTCCATCAGCCAGGCTAACACACATCCATGTTTGCCTAGCAGTGTCCTTTTGTTCTGCCTGGGAACTCTGGCATGCTGATGGGGCTGGAGCCCTGGTTCTGCCTCTTTCACCAGCCCTGGACCAGCAGCAAGACAGCTTCTGCTTAAAGACACATTTTTGCACTACTGGCAGAGCAGCTCCTGCAGATGCCAGCCCAAACCTTTAGCACACAGGGGCTGCAGACACCCCAGTGTGGCTCTTCCCCTTGGCTTGCCCCACACTCACCACTGCAAAATACCCACCAGGGAACTGTGGGACTTCACATGGTTAAAAAGCATCCCAGACTCACTCCATCAGCTTTCTTCCTCCTGGCTTCTCACACTCACCTGCTTCCAGTCTGAGAGAATTCTCCCTCCTGGAAGAGCCAGGCAGCTGGGCTCCAGCAGGACACTAAACATTCCAGCTGCTTCTGCTCTTAGGCAAGGCATCACCAGAGCTCTGGCTGCCACTGAGATATTCAAGAGGAACTTCAACCTGTTGCCCATCCCATCTGTCAGAGGGCACCTGTAGCCACTCCAAAGAGACCCTGCTGGCTTCTGGCTGCTTTCAGGGCTGCAGAGAAATCACCCAGCATGGTCCTTCAGCTCTTTGTCTCTGCCTGGCAATTTTTGTCCATCCCTGAGCACAGGGGCTTAAGTTTCTCACACCCTCTCTACAGCTGCACCCAAAGTGTTCTGGCCAAGCTATGTCCAAGGCAAAACTTCTTTCCCCTCGTCTTTGCTTGCAGCACCTGCATGAGGTAATGGACCTTTCCCAGCAGAAAACAATGGACTCACTGGAGATTCCTGCCTGGAACCTCTCCCATCAGACTGGGGCAGAAGACCTTGGAAGTCAAGCATGATTGCAGGGCCAGAACGTGATCTGCACACACACCACAGGGTGACTAACAGCACATGCAAGTGTTTGGGCTGGGAACATGTAGAAAGTAGATCAGTGGTTGCTTTTGTCTTGATCTCCATATGAAACATCAGGGATTGCACACAAGGAATTCCTGTTAGACCACCAGATGACATGGAGCTGAGAAAGCCAACAGAGCAGTGGAGGATAAAGCACAAAAGAAACCAAAGCCAAAATGCCTTACACTATCCTCTATGTGACAAGGCCCCATGACAACATAAAGTCCATGTTTATTCTGATTGTCACCTACAACAGAAGCATCTTTGCTCTTCTGTCATCTCCTAAAGCACAGGCTGATGCTTCTCCATCCCCTTCTTAGCCACAAGGATAGGCTGATGTGGGTCAGCTCCCACTGCTGACCTTCCTGAGGATATCTGGCAGCTTTTACCTTTCACTACAGTGAAATCAATGGCTTAAAAATTTACCAACTTTTCAGCCAAATTATTCTGATCAAAATTACCAACTTCTGTTCCATCAGGAGTGGAAAAAGTTCTCTTTGGGCTCTTTGTTTGAAACATGTTCTTTTCTTATCAGTTAGAGCGTAGGTTTCTTCTCCCAACAATATTTCAGCTTGAAATGCACTACTGCAAGCACTGCTATGCAAAAATACAAGCTGCACACTCAAGCTGGCATGATGGAAATCCAGAGGCTATAATGATTCCTTCCAGGGGAATAGCCACCCCTCCCTATGCTCTCAGGGGCACAAAGACAGACTTTCATCCGTATCTCTGAGAGTTCCTAGAGCTTGAAGGGCATCCTGACATATTCAGCCAGCATTTTAGGAGCATCCTTTAAAGCCAGAGCAGCAGCACCAGCAGCATGTACAGCTAAGCACGTTCCCCTCTTAGTTGTAGCGGAGAGAAATTGAGCTGTCATCCTTCCACACCACCTCAGTGCAGCAGCACAACGAAAATATTTGACAGACCACAGATGAGTCCCCTTTCCAGAGGTGTGATGGCACAGAAAAATAATGACAGTGATCAGCAAACTGAAATTGCAGCCAGACAGCTACAGCCACCCCACACGCAGGCAGGCTCACCAACACACAGGCACGCAACATTCAGCTGCCAGGAGAAGCACAAGACTTTTTTTTTTTTCCTGGGCAAACTGCTGGGAAACTCTCTGGCAGGGCCGGAGAGAGCCTCGGTGTCTGCAGGGGGAGGATGCTTACCTGGGCTGGGGCGTGGAGCCGGGGAAGGCGATGGAGAGAGCGGCTGCCCTGGTCTCACCTTCACCCTTCAGTCGGGGATGACAAAGCCATGGCGAGTCCCGGCAGAAGCGGGGCTGGAAGCCCAGCTGTGCGCTGCGGGGAGAAGGATCTCACATCCCTCCTCCCTTCTTGGCACCGAGCTCAGGAAACTTTGCTGGGGTGTCAGGCGGGCAGTCCTTGGCAGAGCTCCGCGGGCTCCGTGCGAGCTCCGCCGCTTTCCCCCCACTTTCCTCCTTCCCCTCGGAGGACGGTGTTGCTCTCCTTAGGCAGATGGGTGCTCAGCCGCAGCATCCCTGCCCCGCCGCATCCTCTCCTGCCTCCTCCTCCTCCTCCCCCGAGCCCGCGGTGCCCAGGAGGCTCAGCCCACCGCCCACCGCTGTCCGGCACCGCTCATCCTCGCCCCGCTGCTTTTCCTTCTTCCTTTTCTACTTCAAGGCTGCAGCTCCCGCCCCCTTCAGCTGGCAGAGGTGCCCGGAGCAGAACAGCCCCTTTTTCCCCCAGGGAGAGGAAAATCCCGGGAGCGCATCTCCGCCGAGGGTCAGCCCCGGGGCGGAGAGCGGAGCGCGGAGCGCGGAGCGCGGGGGAGGCAGCGCCAGATGCCGAGGAACGGGATGCGGGCTCGCCGGTGCTGCAGCCAGGCACGGGTCTCTCAAAGGTTTGAAACGCACGTAACGAATAATAAAAATAATAAATTAAAAAAAAAAAAATTACAGGCGGTGTGCGGTGGGTTTGGATGGTGGGGGAATGCCGGAGGGATGCGTGCGGGGAGTCCGTGCGGGGCGGCCGGCAGTGAGCGGTGCTGAGGCAACACCTCCAGAGGTGAAACGTCCGGAGTGTGGGGAGGTGCTAACAGATAAATAAATAAATAAATAAATAAATAAATAAATAAATAAATAAATAAATGAAAAGCCCCCCGATGTAAAACTCATGTTTCAAACGAGCAATCAGATCTATGGTACACTTAGAGGTAGCTGGTCTAAAACCACACCTCGTGCTAGACCCTGTTTTAAGCACAGCCAGATCTTAACTCCCATATTAAGAGGCCAAACTCTGTCTGTTTGCAGAGCTGGTGAGCACAGGGAACATGGCAAACTGCGAGCTGTGCACTGGATGGAGTAGAGATAATTTTCCCAGAGCTTAAGATGTGCTGACACTCAGCTGTCCTCGTCTGCTCTCCATGCTCCCACTGCTGTAACCAGCCTGGCTGCTGCCAGTGACAGCTGAGCACAGGCTCTTCTCCAATTTATTGCTGAAGAATCCTCTATGAACCAGGCTGGAGCTCATTGAACATCAATCATGCCCCCCTCTCTTTCAGATTGTTGCTTTCATGAGAGAGAGAGAGAGAGGAGAAAGGTAACAGAGGCAGCGAAAAACAAAGGTCAAAGAGAGAAATCACTGAGGAGGAATGAACACTTCTCTCTGTTCTCCAGGCACCACTTCAGCCTGAGGATTCTTAATACAGCAGCAATCTCTACTGCACCATGTTACATTTCACTTTACAGGTCATCCTAGAAATTCAGGAAAAACCAAACTTCACACAAAGGAAGTTCATTCTCTGCTGAGCAAGAGAGTTCTGTTTTCTCCTGAGCTTGAGTAATGCCAACAGCACACTGCATGGCTTGAGCAACAGGGCAGGAGGCTATCAGAAAACCAGCACTGATCAGATGTGTTGACTGCCTGGGCTTATAGACAGAAATGACTGGGAAATCTCGTGTCAGACCTTTCCAGAGATGCAGTGTCTCCTCTAGGGATTCCCTGGACCTGCAACACGAAGTTGAAAATGTCTCAGTGTACTCAACCCTACCAGAAAAGTGGTGAGAGAGTGTACAATGGAAGATTTTGTGGAGAAAATCCCCCTGGCACCTCTGAGAGAGACAGTTCCACGTGTGGCAGAACTGGTGTTCAGTGTTTGCTGCCTGTTGCTGGGTAGAGAAGGGGAGTGTGTGAACTCATTCCTGGTGTCACACCCCAGAGTCCAGCAGGAACACTCCAATAAGCCATGCTGATGTAGGAACTGTGGCTGTCAGAGGGGAAGAGGCTGTCAGGGTCATTGATTTGAGCCCACTGCTCTCACACTGTGTAACAGCATCCATAAAGCTCAGGCTCCAAAGGGGCCAATTAATACTGAACGACCTGTCAGCTGTGCCCTAATTGCATGAAGCAGTGATGAAGAAGGCTGCTCCTGCTTCTCTTTGGCTGTTGCATGACTCTCCATCACACTTGCTTCTTAATGGTCCATAAGCCCCCCAAAAAGGCTTCACTGAAATGTTACATTTTTCGGGCTCCACTGAAGCAGTAATTCTGTGTTTTGCATATGTGGCCCTGACAACTGGCAGACTGCATTCATGTGATTAAAACAACTGCTAATTCAAGAACTAAAATTAAAGGCTAGATTTCCCACCGGTATAAATCAGAGCAGATTCATTTCCTTGCAGAGCTTTGATAGCTCATGAGCATTCATGATTTGCCAAGGGGTTTCTGCCAGACTGATGGTTCCTAGCTTCAAACTTGCCAGGAACTGGGAAGCCCTGCCTTCTTTAGAGGAAAGATCCCAACCCTGTGCAGACTAGAAATAATATTCCTCTGGGAGAAACTGTTTGTTCCCAGCTTCTGCTGAATTCAGAAATTAACTGAAGTCAGAAATTTCTCAACGTGAGGAAACATTGCCTGCTTGTCTTTTCCCACTCTTAGTTCCTGGCTGGTTTCAGCCCTAAGAAACCTCTCTCAGGCACTCTTGCACCCACCAGGGCTGGGCTTTAGTGCCACCACGTCCTGCCCTGAAGCAGGCCAGCATGGTGAGTGCCACAATATGAAGCCCTTGGACTTCACTCTGCTTATGAGGGGTTTTTCTCCATGTGAGAAGGACTGAAAAAAAAAGGTGGGAAGGGTGAGAATGTTCCATAGAGCTTTCAAAGGCTTTTGGCTGGGACTGATCCTTGAGGGAAGGCATTCATGAGAAGCAGCACTCATGAGAACAGCAGCAGGCCAGCAGCCTGATCCCTCAGCACAACAGGAGCAAAGTGCAGAGCCCACTCTGCTGCCTGCTGAACCGTGCCCATCACAGAGAGAGCAGTGGGGAGTTTGTGTCCCTTAATTGGATCATTAGACAAAGGTCACTGCAGAAACCTCCCCCTGCAGATTTCCATGAGGTCTCCAGATCTGGCACCTCTCTGTGAGTTTACAGTTTAATTGCCTCTAAAGGGAAGGAAATGCCAGGCTGAAGCTGCTGTTGCTCCAAACCAACTCTAAATGCCACCATGTCTGTGTGTGGAAGTTTGCATTACATCAGGATCCTCACTGGCTCATGGTTGTGTGCTCTGTGCTGCCCCTGAAATTCAGAAGAGGCAGAGGCCAATTTCTGCAATGTTTATCTGTCTATAGCATCAAAAAGGAGGCAAAAAATGTAGTATTTGTCATTCCTCGAGGCAGCTGTGAAATTACTATGCAGAAGATTTAAACCCATGCAGGACACACCTCCTTGTACTTTGTGTAATTAAAATCACAGGACTGTACTGTGGACAACACCAGTATTAATGTGCTCAGACCTAGGACACAGACACAGCTGGACCTGTCAAACACAACAGACCAGCTGCAGCTCCAGGCACACAATGTTATCACTGAGAACGACCTGGGGAGGAGAGCTTGCTCTAGGTTTGCCACTGTCCTCCTAATCTGTGATACTGACAGCTGTTGAGGCAGAAAAATAGGTACCACCTGGCAGGCATTCAGCATCACTAAAGCTTTGCCTCTACTCTCTGATCTGCTGGTCTACCAGAACACTTCTGTGGTTTGTTATGGGTTTTTAAATAAACTGGAGACAGTTTTTTCCCCATCACACAAACAAACAAACAAAATGAACTAAACAGGCTTCCAGAACTTCAGACAAGTTTTTCCTTCCTAGGATATCTTCTCACAGCTCTGAAAGGTTAGTGGACAGGAAACAGCTGTGCAAGTGGCTGTCCTGTTACACAAACAGCTCAGTAGGTTTTCATAAAGCTTTCTCAAACAGGAGGAAATCAGTGGGTCAGTTATCAGCCAGGGGCAAATGCTTTTAATTACCTTACAGGGAGGGTTGGGTCTATTATGTTTAGCTCTCAAAGGTTCCCACTGACAGTCTAATTAGCAAGCAGCATCACTGGAAGAGGAGGCCTGAAGTTACATGGTTTTATTCACCCAGGAGCAAACACCCAGCTCATCCTCCTCTGTCACATCGTGGCTCTCTCTGCCAGCCAGATCACACCAAAGTGCAGTTGATCTGGGAGAGACAAAACCACACACTGTGCCCACCAGTAGCTCTCCTTCATCATTTCAAATGCTGTTCATCAGGCACTTCAGTGTCACATCTTCTTCTTCAAAAGAAGGGCTGGTAGAGATTTTAGTTGAAGGACTGTTTGTTCCTCATAAACTGAATTCAGAGTGTGCTTCACATCTTAGAGGTGATACACTGGATGTTACATATCACATATTATAGCAGTTTTCCTTATTTTTCCCTTCTTCTCCAGGAAGAATACACCAATACATCTGACCTGCTTTTGGGTACCACCACAAGAACCACTGATGTACATGGGAACAGAGTCAGACCCCAAGCATCAGGTGAGCAAGGAACTGTCCTTCCAAGAGGATTTATGTTCTGCTATTGGGAGTATGCCTCAGGTGAATTTGAAGACATTCCTGAGGATGGGATTCAGGTGGCATCATAAACCAGCACTGGAATTTTGATGATGAAGAAAGACCAAGATGATGGAATCTGAGAGCCAGCAATAACCATTCCTGGGGCTGAGCCCTACACACAGGGACAGGCCAGCCAGCTGTGCCACTTTCTGACTGTGGATGATGGACCACATGAGTCCATCATCCACTTGGGAACCAAACCCACCCAGGGATCCATTATCCTGCCCCCAGAGTTCTCCTGTCCCTCCAGGCACCCCTTTGAGCAAGGCACTGCTGCCCAGCTGAGCCATGCACAACATCAGAGCCTGACTCAAACGTGCTCTCAGGTGCCTCAGATGTAAATATGTTCACTTCTCTCATCCCTGTGGGGAAAAGCAGACACAGGGTGATTTAGACCAACAGGATAGACTTCCCAGTGGAAGCAGGCCAAGATACTATGAGTAAAATGAGGGATGACAGCTTTCCACATTCAACCTGTCCCTGGACATGAAGACCAAAGCCCCCTTGGAACAGATCTGCTGCTGCTTTGTGAGCCAACAAAAAGAAACTGAATTTGTGCCTGTTATATCCATCTGATGGTCAACTTGTAGCATGCCAGACCACAAGAGGTACTAATTACCAGCAGCACAAATCACATTACTCTTGCCAGTTTGGATTCCTGGAAAATCTTGCTTTGAGGGATGTCAGACTCAACATCATGAACAGATGGTGTTTCTGTCTGAGGAGGAGACATGTCCTTGATCAGTCTGTCACTGCTTAGGGCGCTGACATTTTTGTTTCTCATCCCATTCTCATCATTTTGTCTTCACCCAAGGGCTGAGGCTTTACAAGGCAGCCCAGAGTCTACAAGAATGATTAGGACCTGGAAATACAGGCAGAAAAGCAATGTCAGGGTGACAGAGTCCATGTCCCTTCAAAATATCCAACAGCTTGGGCACAGGTGTCATCTCTGAAAAGGTTTTGTGGCTTGCAAAAACTCTTGAGTCCCCCATGGCTTGATCTGCATTATAACAGGAGAACACTTCTCAAGGTGAGTCCTTAACTCCAGCCCAGCAAAATAGGCAAGAATTAAGTGACAATTAAAGATAAGAATTAGAAGTCCTTATGTGAAGATCTGAAAAGCTTTTCAGTGAGTATCTTATCTCCTCAGCTGTGAGGTGCATAAAGAACCAGACTGCTCAGATCCTTCTGGGGCTTATCCAGATCCCACAGAGCTTCATGGACGTGGTCGATTGCAGTGACTTCAGCAGGCTGTGAACAAGGTCTGGAGGATGCTGTCCTGTGAGTATTTACCCTCTGGTAGAGAGCAGATGTCTGCCACCTCAGTATGGCATATCAAGTGATACCATGACAAAGCACAGGTCATGAATCACATCCTTCAGTGAAGTGGGTAGAAGGTCATCACGTCAAGCCCTGCCTAGCACCTGCCTGCTCAAGTTTTATTTTACACAGAGCCCAGGGAAGCATCTGTTTAAAACACTTGACTCCAACTCATTAGCTCTGCCACAGAGCCTCTCTCCTAATACACTTAATCTTTCTGCCTCTCAGCTCCTACATCGCTCTCCCAGCAGACACAGTGGGCAGCTTCTCCTCTCCCTCCAAGTACCTGCTGCCAGGAGGGACTCAGGCCTCAGACACCACAGATCCCACGTCCTGCTTTTGTCTCTGGCAGACACAGAGAAGCACAGCCCCCCCAAGTCCCCATGGCCACCCACTGGTCCATAGGGAGCCACTGCTTCCCTGGGTTTGAGATGCTCTGTGTGTGGTAGACGTGCAGCTAATGCCTTCAAGAGCAGAATCCAGAGAAGGAAAGAAAATCCCATAATAGTTATGTTATGGCAGCTCATACATGATTAACTGAGCAGGTTTTGGCATCAGATCCTCAGCAGAAAGCAGCACTGTGACCTGGTAACTCTTGCAGAGTTTTATCTGCAGTAGCTGAAGAGAGAGGTGAGGCACCCCAGGTCAAACAGGTTCTGGCTCCTGGAAAGAGCAGGCACATCTTCTATCAAAGATCAGGCACACAGCAGAGGTTCCTGTTTCACCACACCTCTTACAGAGTGGTGGGGTCCATAAACCAGTGAGTTAGGAAATGTACCCCCCTCCTGTGGCACCATTCAGAGACATGTCAGGAGGTGTTGTGTGGGTGGGTTTGGAGCAGAGGGATCTGGACGAGCACCACCAGCCTGGAACTCTGCCAGCAGACACAAGGAAGTGCTGCTCACCTGCTACAGCTGGCTGAATAACTGATGGGGCAGGACAGGAGCCAGACAGAGACACCTTTCTGGAGACACTGTTTAGTGCTGTTTAATTTTCTATGTCACTGAAGTTGCACTGTTTCCCTCTCCCATCCCACATGCAGACAGTGCAGGCAGGGAAAAGCTGCCTTGAGCATCAGTGAGACCCTGCTAACTCCTCAGCCAGCAGACTGACTCAAACCAGGTGAGAATTAAACACAGGGTTCTCAGCTATCATCACCTCCAGGATAACGTGAAATTCTGATTAAATATGATATCCACTTTAGCAAGATGTGTAGAGCTGAGAAATCATAAAGAAAGAGCAATCATCTGCTGAAAGCAGATGTTGGCTCACCAGGAGCACTTTCCCAGCAGCACAGATGTGGTCACAGCCACACTGCCCTTCCCTCATCACCTTTCAGGCTGCTTTTTGTAACACTAACATTTCAGCCCTTCCACAGAGCTCAGGGACCAAATGTGTGTCTGTGTGCCAAGTGGGCACGTGGGGATAAGGGATTTCTGTCTCAAAGAACACAGGGGAATGGTGATACACACATTTGGCATAGGAGGAGACTGAGGTGCACAGGCTTCCCAGAGTTTGTGCATCATCCAGAGAAACAGCATAGATACTGTGAGCATCCCACCCCATCCCACTGCCAAGAGGACTGGCAGCCACCAGCTGAGCACTCTCTGAGGTCTGTAGAAGGTAAAGGGTTTCACTCTTTTTCACACTAAATAATTTGTCAAAAGAGAGTAAGGACACTTAACCTGTCTGTGTGAGGAGTCACTGTTTATCTATTCCATGGGCAGCAGAAGTGGTGCCTAGAATGATTCACCATCATTTTAAGCAAATTGGAAAAAAACTAGCCAATGAATCCAACATCTTGAAGATCAAACTGTGCAATGAGAAAACCAGCAGCTCAGGCTGAGGGTAAGAAGCTGGCTCTGGGAGAGAAAGCCTGGCTGGCACTGGTTTGACTGAGGGAGGTGCTAAATCAAACTGCTGGGGAAAGATCTGCAGGACCTGGTGAGGCCAGGGTGGAAGTGCAACCATTTCTCATGCCCAGCAAGTGAGAGATTGCCCTAAAAATACTGCAGCATGTTTGGACACAGGATGAGTTGCCAGCCATTTCCTGAAAAGCCTGAGATGCTGCAAACATGATTAAGGAAGAGACAGAAAAAGGAATAAACCCAACTGATGGGAAGACACTGGAAGAGTGTTTCTGTGGCTGTATAGAAAGAGTGAAAGAGCCTCCTCTGAACACAAGGTTCCCCTTCATCTTTCACACATGCTCTTTGTTTGATCATTCATTGCTCTAAAAGAGAACAGGGGGTATGGAAGCATTCCTCTGGCTTTGTGGTAAGATGAGGACTGAACCTTCCCTGCCTCCTCAGAGACAGGGATGGGGATCTGAGCTTCTGCTTAGTGCTCATTTGCAGTTCTGACATGTGGCCCCTGCCCAGCCAGCACAGAGTTTTTCTCCACCAAAGAAACCCCCTTCTTAATGGCTGCTGCTGGTTTCCATGCAGACTTGCTTCTCTCATCCCTTCTCAGGATCTGACCCTGCACACTCCATCCCCTTCCAGCTGGGGGCTGAGCTGTGTTAGCAGCACCGTGCATCTGTGTCACTGTGAGTGGCACAGGCTGGAGCTCACACACACTCTGCTGGCTCTGGAGATTCAGCTAACAAGGGACACCTTGTCAGGAACCTCAGGGAGAGCTTTCAGCTGATGTGTTTCCCTTTGCAGCCAAGGCAGAGGCCTGGAGCATCCTCAGGGAGTGCTGGAAGGAGCCTGCTCATCACTGCTGCCTCATTAGGTGCAGTAGCTCAGTGACTTGCCACATCTTTACAAAAGTCTGTAAATTATTTAGCATTTTCCTTATTGCTCCTTTCTGCTCCCTTAGCAAGTTTTCTTGCCCAGCCAACACCTTGTTGTTGTCATCTTCCCTCTAATGGAATTATTGGGGGGAACTTCTTGGGTGTGTTCCCAGCCTTCCTCCTCTGCTCCCCCAGCTCCCAGGCTGCCCACAGGAGAAGTCAGCACTGCTTTGGCAGGGAAGAGGCTCATCAGATGGTCTCCAGCACCTGCTCCAAGGCCTCCAACCTCCTGACAACTTCACCTCACCGAGGGCCCCACACCTTCTCTGTCTCCAGGCTTTTACCACCATCACCCACGAGGATATCAGAGCATCCCCAGGCACAGAAGGATCACTGGGTGTTTGTCACATTTAACCCCACTTTATAAAACCAGAGGCAAATGCTCTCCCCATCCCTGCCTCACCTGGGAGGAATCTTCTGCTGGCTCCCTGTGTGTTCAAACAGGTGCAGTTTGGTGCTGGGTGGATTGAAAGTGCACTGGCACTTCCCTGTGAGATTTTCTGCTCGCTGCTGGGGCTTGTACAACACCTACTCATCTCAGTGGGAAATGGTGTGTGCTTCATAGAAAGAGCAGAAAGCCAAAGTACTGAGTATGTGCATTTTTCAAATACTTCTTTATATGCAACTGCAGCTTATTCCTGATTCAATAGCGTGGTGATCCCAGGTTCTGGAGAAGCAGATTAAATCAATGTTTAATTTAAAGTAATTTATACCTTTTATAACCATTCAAGCCTCTTTTCCAAGCCTGAGACCTACATGCCAAGCTGGATCAATGCCTGGAAATCTATGAGCATTATTTCAGGTGTAACTATTTATTCCCCATAACACAGCAACATCCTTGCTGCTAAGGAAACAGTTCAGCCCTTGGCTGCCAGAGTGCTGTTTTCTGCATTTTGGGTCCAGTTCAGTTCAGTTCACTTGTTTTCTTCCCCCAGGGATCATCCAGCAGGTCACCCTGGGGGTGCACAGGTGCAGCACACACAGAGATGCTTTTCTCACCTAACTCTCCACTGTGCTTCCTCCAAATCTGCTCCTGCAGAGCCTCAGCCCACTCTTGACAGGAGCCCAGGCCTGGGGCCCCTGGTGACCACAGCTCCCAGCAGGCAGACTCTCAAGGGGCTCTGGAGCAGCCCAGGGATCAACAGGCACTTGCAGACTTGAGCCCTCCCTGTGTTCATCATTCAACAGAGTTCTGGTTGTTTTTCCTGGCCAGGAGATTTTACTCAGCTCATGTTGATTGCCACACCACCCACAGCACAGAACAGGGATTCCTGCACCAGCCAGGCAAGGAGAAAATGTTGTTGTGACTTTGGGAATGAGGGATGTGCCCTTTTCTTCCTGCCTCTGCCCCGAGTCCCACACGGCGCCTTGGGGATGGCACGATCTCGCTGCACCTTGCTCACCCCTGCTGCAGCACAAAATACAACTAATTGTACTTTGAGCCTCTCCATCTCCCTGGCTCATCTGTCCAGCCATAATCTATCTCTGCTGCTCTGCATCTTGCTCCAAGTCTGCAGCAATCTGAATGACCAGAGGAATAGAAACAGCTGCAGAGGGACTGAACTGACAATGACCTGCTTTTATAGACAACATAAAGCTGGTTCTGATACCCTTTAGTGGCAGGAGTGTCTCTGTGGGGAGGGAGGAGCAGAAGGATTGACTGCAGGAGAAATTTTTTTTTTTAATTAATCCAAGACAATTTCCCAGATAGTGTATGACTGACTTCTTACACCAACGAGTGGTGGGTTTGTTAGAAGGCATTAATAAAACTTGCAGTATAATCCAGGAGAATTCATAGGAAACATTACATGGGAATTCAAGGGTTTGCTGCAAAGTTTTATATTCTCAGTACTGAGGCTCATTTCCAGAAGAGAGACTCTTGGGTGGGCTGGAAGCTCTCCCTGCTCTCCAGGCAGGAGGAGAAAAGCAGGGGGAGAGAAGCCCCTTTTGGGGTGGCAGGAACCTCTGTGGGATTTAGCATTATGCCAGAGCATTTGGATCAATTGCTGGTGCCTCCAAGGCAGACAGAATTGCCCCACACATTGATTCAGGTTTTGATGTGGCTTTTTCATCTGCCAGAGTAGAAGTCAAATGAGTATTTTATTTGATCCCTCCCAGCTGTGCCCCCAGTGCTTGTGAGAGCAGGAGACAGGACAAGGAAGGGCAAGAGCAGGGCACCCTCAGCACAGAGCAGAGATGAACAGAGAGAGAAACAAAAGCAAAGCAGGGAGACACACAAAGACTCATGAACAGCACCACGTGAGCCTCAGTTCTGAGGGAAACCCGGCCAAAAAAATAATTAAGACCTATTGATACCCTTGCCAGTTGGACCCAGGAGCAGGCATGTGCCTCTGCCCAGGCATTTCAGAGCTCCCATTCCAGACCAACCACAGGTCTGTGGCAAGCAGTGAGCAGCCAGGTGTGGTGGGGCAGGGACAAGGGAGAGGTGATGCTCTGAGCCTCCACTCACTGTGCAGGCTGCCTCCAGCCCCAGCAGGCATCCAAGATCCCTCTGCAGCAAAGGGAAAGGAGGAAGTCAGTGTAAAAGATGGAGAAAAATAGCAGGAATCAGCCAAAAATTAAATACCCTGAGAAAGTGCCAACATCCACCCCTTCTGCTTGTTATCATTCCTTTTCCATTTGCTTTTAATTTGCTCAAGCTATAATTTGTTAAGCAGGCTGGCCAGTAAGTATCATCTCAGAGCTGACTGCTATGCAGGTGCTGCTTCTAGCCTGGAGCAGAGAGACAGATATCAACACTTCTCCTGGCACAGGAAAGCTGCTGATTTCCCTGAGAGAACACTGAACATAACCTGTGTCCTGCCTCCTGCTGCTAACAGCAGCATCACGAATCACAACGCAGCCAGGACAGCACACAGACCAAAGACAAAAGATGACAGGAGCAATGCAGGCACACAGATCACACAGGGGACCCACCTGGAGCCCAGAAGGCCCAACCCACACCAGAAAGTCCCAATTTTTCAAGGCAGGAAGCTCTCTGCTCTGCCTTTGCAGCACAGCACGGGATACCAGGGTTCCTTGGGTGGAGATGTGAGGAGCAGAAGCAGGCAGAGCTGATCAGAATTCTTTCAAACCCCTGTTGCACCAAGAAAACCATACAAAACCTCTTGGATCTCATGATTCTCAGCTGATTTTTTTGCTGAAACTTCATGCCTGCTCTCCTCCTAGATGCCCAAGGACTGGACCAGGTCCCACAGCCTGCTGGAACGTGGATTAAATGGGGCAGAGATTTCTCTGCAGCTTTCCAGCAGAAATCTTGGAGCCTGGATTGGGCTACAGAGATCCCACAGAAGCATCAGCCCCTAAAAGGCTCCAGCAGCTACTAAAGGAAACCACACTCAGTGTAAAACCCACAGACATCCCAAGCAGGTACCAGGCCTGAGAGCACCAAGCTCACACAAAAACATGACTCCAAACCAAAGTCTTCTACCCTGAAGAAAAATTGGATTTTTAAGCTTGCTTTAGACTCTCAAGGAGAGCTGCAATCCCCCAACATAAATAACAAGATCTATTTGGCTGCTCAGGTGTTTGGGGATGGGGGGAAATCAGCATGGCTGAGACCAGAAGAGCCATTGGTTTGTTGGGAAAAGGAATCCACGGTAAAGTATCAGCTCTGACACCTGCTGAGCTTTATTTTCCCTGGGCACACAATGAATGTTACAGGTCAGACACCCAGTGCCTGAGGGTGATTTATTGGGATGTGAAGGACAGATTGACTTCAGGCCAGTTTCCAAAATGAGCCCAGGCTCACACTTCACCTTTTTTTCTTTTGCTTTCTGTAAAATTTCCTTGGCTGGGCAGCAAATCTGCACTGTATTTTAAACCCTCCTAAAGACATTCTTTTTAGCTATTTTTCATGCTTTTTGGAGTGCAATCCCATGTCTCCAGCACTGCAGGCTCCCACCCCCACTGCGTTCCTGCTGTGTGGGCACTCACTCAGGTCTCCCAGGTCCAGACAGAGACACAAACAGTGTCAGAAGCAATTTCTGTCAAACAAGACAGCTCAGCTCACACACAGGTGAACCCACAGAAAGCAAAGGAGTAAAGGCAACCTGTGCTCAGCCTGCAAGCCCTTTATAAATCAGGATCCTCTAATGTTCCCATAGCCCAGGTGCAATCCCCAGTGCCTGCACCCTGCAGATGAGTGAGAAATGCTGTTTGTCTCCTCTTTCTCCCTGATTTTCAATGACACAAGACAGTCTTGTGGCCAGCAGTTCCCATCAGCTCCAGCCAGAGCAACCCCTTTGGCTGCAGGTGTGACAGTTCTGGCATTGCCATTCACCCCAGAACACCATCCCAGCCCATCCTGCCCGACCTGAGCTCCCAGGGGCTCCATCACCCTTTGGTCCCAGCCTGATTCCCTCCTCTCTTCCCCACCCACAGCCTCCTTGAGCCCCACACTGGTCTCCTCTCTCTGCTTCATGCATAAATTGCACCCTCCTGGGCTTCTGGGCTGTGAGAGCAGAGCAAGGCTGCCTGGAGAAAGGGGCCACGAGGGAGAGGAACACTTTGTGACTGGTTTTGGTGAAGATCTGCCACTAGAAAGCAGAAGATGGAAACAGATGCTCATCACCTGCTGGGCTGAACTCTTTGGTCACTGATTCAGGAGCTCCTGCCAAGGCTGACACATCCCACCTGGAAAGCTCTAACTTTGCAAGTGATTATTTCAGGATGAAGACGAGCTGCTGTTTGTCTCTGGAAGTCTTGTGAGAGCAGAGTGACCTGGTGTTTTTTACCCACTGTCCTCCTGTTTTCATATGTCATGGGAAGCAAACATCAGCTCTCTGAGCCCAGACAACTTCCACTCAGGTTTCACCACCAACTAATTATTACAAAGGGGTAGGAAATAGAAGCCAGCCTGGGATCGTATCAGACGTGGGCTAGGAAAATTCTCAAGTTCATCTTCTGTAGTTAAGCTCCCCTACACAAGCTGAACAAGAAAGATTATTAAAGATAATTGTTATTGCAGTTTTGAGCCAACAGAGACAGCTTGTACTGGGAGGACAACACATTGTGCCTCAGAAAAGCTGCTGTAAGCATTAGATTACATTTGCTCAGAAAGGCATCAAGCTTAGGGATGGAAAGGCTCAAATCTTTGGTACACCAAACAGCAGCAAAACAAAGAGAGAGCTGGATGTCCCTGGAAATGGGGAAGATTAGGGAGAGCAATAGTGAGTGTGGCTGCACTAAATCTTTTGGACACTGCTAAGCCAGAGCTGCTGGGGGAGTGGAAGCCCAGGGCTGCAGCAGTGAGGGAGAAGATGCAGGATATGTCATAAATGTCATAAACACCTGGCTACCTGCTCCCTTGCTTCTGCTGAGCAAGGCCAGGTCTGTGTCCCACTTTTCAGCCTTGCAAACATTACTGGGGTGGGCACGACCACTGTGGTCAGGGCAGCTGTGTCTGCTCCTCAGGACAGGATCCAGTCCCTCCAAGAGGTGCTGACAGGCAGCTTGGATGTGCCACAAAAGAACCCCCCTGGCCCTGTTTCATATGCTGAAATGAAATGGCTTTTGTTGGATCTCATCACCAGGCTCTAGCAGGGCTGAGGACTAAAACTGATCTTTTCCCAGCCACTCTCCCTCACCCAGATCACACTGATCAGGTCTTTGTCCTCACATGTTTTCTCTCTGTAGTAAACCATATACCAACTGATCAATCTGAGTCTGCTGCTTGTGAAGACACAGAACCATTATTGCATCTTGTCACGCAGAAAAGTACATGTGCTGATCCTAATCATGCTCCAAGCTTACCTTGGGGCAGAGGAAAGGCTTCACAAAGCCCCCTTTCCAGTCCCAAAATCTATTTCTTCTCTTCCTCCTTAAGTCAGAAGGTGGGAGGGAGCTCAACAGGTCTTCTCATTCTGGTGAGACAAAGAGGGAGCACCAACACAAGGCCAGGTGCTGGAGAGAGCAGGCAAACAAACACAAGCATTGCTGACCTGCCCACAGCACACACATCTTCCTTCCAGCTTTTGCCACTGATACAAATGACATGTAATTAAAGGAGAGGGGTTTTTCTAAGGTTTTACTGCACCTGGCCTCTCCACTTGTTTCACCTTTTGCATTAACCATCGAGATGCTCAGAGCAGAAAAGGAGGAGGCTCTCCAACAGCTCCAAGACCCCCAGCCAGTCTGGGAGAGAGGTTGTGTTCTCACAGGTTTTAAGAAATCAGGCAGAGAGGAAGGAATGCTTTTGCTGAAGGAAGGGCAAGAGTTGGCTACTGTTGAGTGAATCCAGGGGGAAAACGAGGAGGTCTTGGCCAGGTCAGAGCGAGGCTGCTCTGCAAATGCTCCGTGCTGAGGATGATGGCGCCAGCAGGAGACAGGAGCTGGCACACAGGTACCCTGCAGCCCAGCCAAGAGCAGAGGAGACAATGATTTCAGCAGCCCCCGTAAGGAGCCAGCCAGGACTCCGTGAGAGTCCTTGACAGCCCATAAATAGAGCACTTGTGTGGAGAGACAGCTCATTCCTCCCGCCTGGAGCTGCCCTCTGCGCAATAAAGGAATAAAGAACCTTGCCCCTTGGAGATGGTGCCTCGTTCCAGCTCCAGCAGCGGGGCCCTGGGGAAGGAGGAGCAAGGACCAAACTGTGCAGAGAGCTTTGTGAAACCTACAGCACTGCTCCCCCTGAAAGGCTCCTGGGGCTTGAGCGGAGCTGGAGGGGCTGGAGGGAGGAGGAACTGCAAGGTCGATAAACAGCACAGCTGATCCCCGAGGCCAGGGGGGCTCTGCACAGCCCAGCTCCTCGCAGAGCACAGAGAGGAGCCCCCCTTCAGGGCTGACACTGCTCTGTGTCACTGAAAAGGTGACAGTCACCTTGTGCTGGGCTATGTAACAACACAGGCTGAGGTGCTGAAGAGAGGATGTCCCAAATAAAACAAGGAGGCAGAGGAAGATTGATTATCACATTTCCTTTCTTGAAACTGCAGGTAAACTGAGGCACAAAGCAGTTCCCAGGACAGGCATCTGTGTGCACAGCTCAAGTTAAGGGTGCTAGGGAAAGCAAACGTGCTTCATGCCTCAAAATCTCTAGGGAATCAATCCAAAAGAAAGGAATACTGCTTTTGGTGACTGCTTTTTAAAAATACTGTGGGTATTTTGTTACATTTCAGGAATTGCAGCACGAATGTTCTTGTGCTGTACAGACTCGGCCCCTGTCAGGCCTCCAGCTTCTGTCTGGAAAGAAAACAATGGGAAAAATCTGCATTCCTCTCTGGAAATGTTCCCACAAACAGCAGCACAACTTTAATTAATATAATTAGGACTCATAATATATTCTGTTCTTACAGCTGTGACAGCACAGACACCTCGATCTATACTGCTGCCTCTCTGCTGTGAGCTGGGACCTTTTGTCCTTCCTCAGCATGTTCTGCCACTGCCCCAAAGGAAGTTCTTCCTAAATGTTTTTCAAGGGAAAGTCAGGACAACAGAAGATTTGACATTTCACAAGAGCCTCTGGTTCCCCATCCCAGCTTTAGGAACTGCTTAGATCCAGTCCTGACCTCGCTGCTGAGAAGCCCCAAGATGTTTCCCACTCCCTGAAGTGGACAAGCAGGTGCCACAGTCTGCATCCCTGGAAAAGGCTGCAAGAAGCCCTGAGCTGGGCTTCCAGCTGAGAGGGCTGAGCTGTGCTATCAGGCAGGTTCACACATTGCTAGACAGATCAACAGGGATTGATTTTTATGAGCAAGCCAGATACAGAGAGCTGAAGAGTTATTAAACTTATTTTCCACTTCCCCTTTTCAAAGCACCCTGCCAGGGTCTGTGGGTTTTTAGGTTGGTGGGTTGCTTAATCTGTGACTGAACAAGATTCCTAATGTCACCAAGGGCAGCAGTTTTTTTCTGGAAGGGGGGGCTTGAAATATGTTTGTTAGGGTGACAAAAATGGCAGGGAACAGTGGAGAGGAAATGTGGGAAGAGTGCAGGCAGAGGCACCCCCAGAGCTTCCTCTCTCACCTTTTCATTACAGGCAGGCTCACAGCTGTGCCCTTTGCACTGCAAGATGCAGCTTTGGGACCAGTGGTAGCTCTGGAATAAATTCTGAGGAAGGACCAAGGATGCAGATTGAAAGACAACATGAATTTGTGCCTGATGGGCAAGAACCAAAAGGACCCAATATCCCTGTGGAGTGTGCAGGCACACAGCAGCAATCATTAACTGCAGCCAAGTGTGTTATCTCTTCGTGGGCTCCTCTCCTGCAGACCCAACAATTCATCTCATCCTGCACCTCCAAACATCCCACAGCTGGGAGATGCAACAAGTGACATCTCACACCACGAGACATCATTAGTCTGACTGCATCCACTCAAGGCTGTTCATTTTTCTTCAATACAAAGCAGAAACATTTAAAACCTTGATGTGCAGCCATGAGAACAAGTGAACAGAGTGCCCAGCACACCTGACAGTTCCCCTCTTCTGCACACTTTGCTAATTCATCCCCTTTGAAGTTATGTGACAATTCTCCCCCTCATTAGCAATTCCTTATTAGCCACAGAACTCACTCAGCCTCCTCACTGGTGCCCTGTGAGATCCTGGCTGTTCCCTTTCCCAAGGAGGTGAATACCCCTCTCACAGCCTCGCTATCCCCTAGGCCAGACTTTGTTCCTCATCCTCCAGCTCCTTTTGTTGTTGTTGTTTCAAGAAATAAATTGAAACAAAACCGAGATTGTTTCTGCCAAGAGATGGTGTCAGCACCTCTGAAGCTTTTATGAACTGAACGTCAAAGAGGATAAACCTGCTGGGAATGGGAGGATATCACTTGCTGTCATCAGAGGACCTCCTGGGGAGAGCTGAGCCCTGAGTGTCCCAAAAATTAAGAGCACAAATTGATATGTGCTCCTCTGCTTCACAGAATCTGTGCGTCATATGAAGGAAGGGTAGCTGTTGCCAGGGTAACTAATCTAATCTTTATTTTAATTTCTGCTGTAGTCAGATCACAGCAGATAGGAAATAGCTACGCTCGCAATTAGGGCGCCTGTGTGTACAAACACACGCAGGCAAAACATGCAATTGCATGCGTGGCTGTAGCTAAATGTGAAGAAAAAAAAAGACCTCTTAAAATGGGGGATGCACTTTTTGAGAAAATAGAACCAAATTTCACTTGATCTCAGAGATGCTCAGCACACAGATAGCTCCATGTACAGCTGTTGTGTGCAGTGTAACTGAGCCTAGTGACATCCTAGGGAAAGGACAGGGTACAAATGCCATACCTTCCTTCTGAAGAAGGACCTTTCCCCATCCTAAACTGCCTGTCAGCTCATTCTCCATCCCATTCCAGAAACAAGGCTTCTTTTGCAGAAGAAACACAGGGAAAACTCAGTTATGTCCTAATGCAAAAGCTCTAATATCATCCCTTGATCATGTTCCCTGGGATCCAGGTATCTCAGTAATGTCCTGGTTTCAGGACACTCTATCCTCTAGCTGGGAGAGAGTTAATTTTCTTCCACATAGCTGGTATAGTGCTGTGGTTTGGATTTAGTACCAGAATAATGTTGCTAACTGATGTTTTAGTTGTTGCCAAGCACTGCTTACACTAAGTCAAGGCTTTTCTGCTTTCCCTACCACCCCACCAGTGAGCAGGCTGGGGGTGCATGAGAAGTTGGGAGGGGACAGTCAGGACAGCTGACCCCAAGTGCCCAGAGGGAAGTTCCACACCATGCTCAGCAGATAAAGCTGGGGGAAGAAGAAGGAAGGGGAGATGTTGGGGTGCTGGAGTTTGCCTTTCCCAGTTACCATCACACAGGATGGAGCCCTGCTCTGCTGGGGGTGGCTGAACTCCTGCCTGCCCATGGGATGTGGTGAATTAATTCCTTGTTTTGCTTTGCTTGTGTTCATGGCTTTTTTCCTTTGCCTGTTAAACTGTTTTTATCTCAACCCATGAGTTTCCTCACTTTAACTCTTCCAATTCTGCCTCCCATCCCACACAGGGGAAGTGAGCAGCTGCATGGAGCTGAGCTTCCCACTGGGGTTAAACCATGACAGTGGTCACCAGTCAGGTACCCCCTAGGCCACTGTGACCACTACAGGCTTCCAAAATGACAAGCCAGATCCTCTCCCACTCTGAGACAGTTTTCATGACATCATCAACATAGCTCCATTGTTTTACATTATCTTAGTTTCATCATAGGGTCCTTTTACAATGACTCTGGAGCTGGCCTTTGGTTTGCTGTTGTTTCCTTTCACCTGGAGGGCAGGATTTTCCATGAAAAGCTCCCAGCCAGAGCACCACATTCTGACACCTCTGCTATCAATCCAAATCCAGAGGGCAGCTTGCCAATTTACAACTTCAGGAGACAGCACTCAGCAAAACCCATCACCAGCAGGACCCACCCTGAAACATCCTGATTTGAGAACAACATCAGCTGAAATTCAGCCTGTCTCCTGAGCCATGAGGCTGCAGGAGGGCTGTGCCATGGGTGAGTCAGACAGGAGGGAAACATGGAATAGGAGGTCTTCTTTAAATTTCATAAAGGCAGCTAACATCTCTGCCTTTTCCTGACTGCACAGCACACATGAAGTCCTTAAATTGCCAAAGGCTGGGGGTTACCAGCAGGAAAAGTACAGTATTTACATTTCTTCTTTCAACATGTCCTCCTGGCCTCTGACTGAATTAGGATCCAGAGTTACACTGGATTCAGCTTGACCCAGAGCAGCCCTTCTAATTCTCAGCAAGAAGCCAGGATGTTCCAACATCCAAATTAGAGGATGATGGCATTTTCAGCCTTCCCTTCAGCTATTACCAAGCCAGACCCCTGTCCTGAGGGCCAAATCTCCTCTTAGCTCAGGGGGAGGCAAGTCAGGACAATGGAATAACAGGTTCCCTAAAGATGAAGTTCTGCTTTGAAGCAATGACTTAATTTGAGCAGAGGAGAGAGGTGTTTAGAGAGAGATGGATGTTTGTGCCTGGAACAAGAACAAGCAGAGGAAGCAGCTCGGAAAATGATATGATTTTAGGTATTTTTAGTAAGGTAATGCAGCAGTAAGAAGAAAACAAAGAAAAAAGAGCAAGAAACAACAGAAATCAGTTTGGCTTCAACCAGCTACAGTGGGATCACCCTGGTGCATCAAAGCAAGCTCCTGGTCACCACCTTTATAGGCAGGCAGAATAAACCCATTCCTATGATCCCACTGTCCAACAGAAAGCCTAAGCCTGGAGTGGGACTGAGCACACCCCATCCCAGTGGATTTTAATCACACCCCACCAAGACATGTCCCTCTTTGCCCATCTGCTCCTGGTTGCTGCTGGGAGCCCTCCCATCACCTCTGATTGCAGAAACAGCAGCTGCAATTTAATAATGTGGAGACACTCTCAAATGCTCCTCTTGGCAGCCATCTGGCTCCACATCACACACATCCCTGCCAGGCAAAGCAAAGGGTTTTTCATCTCCTGCCACCAGCAGCTGAAGGATGGACTAAGACACGAGCAGGACTGATGTGAAACAGGGGACATTATACCCGAGCAAGAAGCAGAGGGAGCGTGCTCAGCAATCCATCCATGCAAACAAAAGGGGCTCTGTCTTCCAGAAGCAGCAGTTGAGAGTTTGCATTCCCCGAGGGCCCATTTTGAACAATGCTCCGTGAGCTCTCAATCACTCTTTTTGTCTGTTTCCCCCTGTTTTTCCTTACCATCATCATTTTTGCTCATCTCAATTTCCATTCTCCAGGCTTTGAGTGCAAACACAACAAGTCAGGTCTTTAACCGTTCTAATTGGAAGCAATTCCCTGGATGTCCATATAGCAAGGTTGATTTAGCTCAGCCTTGTATCTTCAAAGGACCCTTTAATAGCAATTACAGGCCAGATGAGTGGGATTTTATTGTCCAATCAAGCCAGGTTAGCTCAATTCAGAATTGCCAAATTTTGCCCAGCTGTGCCATTCAGCTTAGAGTTCTGCATTTTGTGCAAATGCTGGCAACATAACAGGAAAGAGATGAGAAAACAACACTTGCTGAGATCAGACTCTTTTGGACCCATGTTTGTACAGTATAACCGGGACCTTGCAACGTGTGAGATTTTTAGATGTGTATTTTTAGGTCAGTATTTGAGCTACAATCCCCTTATCAAATTGAGCATCTCATGCTACATCCACGGGTGAGAATTTGACCCCAGGACCTAAGATGGGTATCTTCCCTGTGTGGCAGAAAACACCACGATGTTAACAAGGTCAAACTCGGATGCAGCCCTCGGTGTCATTTCAGTTCAGCTGCAGAATTTCACTGGGCAGGAATCTGAGATGAGAGTTTTGGTGGCAGACAAGATGCTGGCTTGGGAGGGGACTCATCTGAGCCACATCAGCTCGACTTTCTGCCTGCTCCCCACTTGTGGCATTATTGGCCTGCAAAGGAGAGGAGGGACCTTGCAGGACATCCCAGTGGGACTCCTCAGGCATCCAGAGCTGCTGAATCCAGGAAAGGACAACTGCAGGGGACCACAGGTTAAACTCCCTATCTGAAAGATGTCACTGTGGATCTTTATCTGAACAAACTCAAGGCAAAGTGATGTTGATTTCATTTTAAAGGGGATTCAGCAATGTGCAAAAAGGCATCACATACTTATTTTTTTAGCCCCATCTCTATCACATGGACCATAAATCATCCAGCTTTTTAAAAAATAATAAAGTTAGCAAAGGGGAAAAAAAAAAAGGCTTTCTGTACAAACCTTTATTCATTAAAACATGGCAAGAAACAGAGCTGCCAACAGCTACACCTACACTCATCCTCTGAATTAGGTCTCTTCAGCAAGTTAACATCCTTTCTCCCATCCAGCTTTCCTGCTTGCAGATATTGAGACAGAATGAGGTTGCAAAGAGATTTCTATTACCATCACTTCCTTCCCTGCACGCTTCACTTTCACACTGTTTTTCCAGGCAGGGCTCGGGTTTCTTTTTATTTTGTTTATTTTTTCTTCCTTGCCCGCTTAAGTTAAGACAACAACATTTTGTTCTGTATTGCCACGGCTCTTCCATGGTGATTTGTTAATAATGTTGGGTTTGCAGTCAAACGACTGGAAAGATAAAAAGCTGGCAAGCTGCTTCCCTCATTAGGGAGCAGCTCTCAAGCACTCCAGTGCCAGCCTATTAGCTGAATTATTCAACAGAAGAAAAAACACACGACAAATAAAAATAATAAAAAGCTACGAGAGTAGGGAGGGGAGGGCAGTTCATCGACTTTGGTGCTGCTGTAAAAGTTTGGCAGCATTCCTCAAAACTCATTTTGGGATTAAACCCAGCGAAGGAGCTCCAGCAAGGCAGAATGGCTGCACAGCAGCAGACAGAGGCTGCCATTCATAACTCAGATATAGGACTGTATTGTTGCTGTCTTGAACTGATAATGAAGAAGCCCAAGGGGAAAATATTTCCAAAACCATAATGTAAGGGATCTGTTTGTGTGCAATTTGTGAGTAACTGGTGGTGTTGGAAATCTTCCACATCCAGCCACAGGCTTGAAGCATTGAAATAACTCACCATGAGGAGTCACAGTAATAGTCTGTGTGTGTTCTTATTGTGCAAAAATTACTGTGTAATTCAGGGGAGTTTAACCACCCATGGCAGAGGGGAGGGCTGCCTGGCATGTGCCAGTGGCAAGAGGAGATGATGTGTGACATCTTGAGCCACAACAAAGCTGTGAACTGGACCAAAAACTTTGATGAGAAAGTCGAGATTGCCCAGCATCTGTTCTTGTGTAACCTAAAAAGAGAAAGTGCTTGATTTGGGCACAGAATGAAGCAGGGTGTGAGGACCCTGAGGGTCCTGGTGTTGCTGGGAAGCTGCATGCAAGTGGGCAAAGCTGGGGTATCCATCTTTACTCTTGGGGGAGATGAGAGGTGAAACAGAGCTGGTAACCTGGAGATGCCTCCAGATCATGGACCAAGTCCTCCCCTGCAGAAGTCAGTATTCAGAGTGGATGGCACAGAAGAGCATGGAGAGCTGTCCATACTCCAGGAGCAACATGGACAGGGAGAAGGGTGTGTGTTGAAGCCTAAATAGGGACTGTGTGATTTAGATATCAACTGGAAATCAAAAGGAGGAGGAATTTGGATTTCTCAAAGCAAAAATACTCAAATATTGGGAAGAAAACGGGAAAAACACAGATGAGATCTCTGACTTTTCTTACAACTTATATAATTTCCTGTGATAAAGGAAAAGGCATTGAGTTTTATAAAATTTCATAAGTTACAGGCACCTGTTTATGTTAATTGGTATGTGGTATTAGGAAGGTAACACCTGAGTCTAGAGGACAGGAAAGCACATCCTTTAGCTACTGCAGAGCCTGAAAGAGCAGCTCTGCTTATGCAGCAGGCTGCCACCCACACACTCATTCCCAGGCAGGCTCTTCCTTTCCCCCAGAAACACTGTACAAATACATTTGTGTATATTTTTGTGAGGAGATTGGTCACACATACATTTTGTGCAAAAGTAGCTTCAGCAATGTGAGCCCCTGAGAGGAATCTGCACAGAAGCCAGAATTCTATGCCATGATCATGCTGACAGGACAGGATCTAACAAATGAGGAGACAGCAGGAACAATGGAATTCATAGAATTCCACTGCAATGGAAGCAATTAAATCACTTTAGCTGATGACCCAGACAGAAAGGGAAGCCAGGCAGTCAGATCTGGTGATGACACTGAGCCCTCATTTAGAAGAGGACCTGAATATCACAAGCATGATATTAAAGAGCACCTGAGTAATGTAAGAGGGCTGAAAGACAACAGCAGACAGCCCTGCTCTTAGGGAGCAATTAGAGTTTTTGCTGGGAAAACTTGACCTCTGGTCTATTGCTCCCAGAGGGGAGGAAAGATCTGGATAAACAGAAGCCAGCTAGTGGCTGCAGATACCAAGATACCAGAGAAATCTTACACAGTGGGCTGAGAGATTTCTGTGGAGCAGAGAGGTATCAGGGATGTGTAAGCAATGACTTGCCTTGGTGCACACAGCTGGAACCAGAATGGGGGGGTTCCCACCCAAAGGACTCAGGGTATTTACCTGGGCACATGATTACAAGGAGTAACATTTAGAAATGTAGAGATATTTACACTGGAAGATGAGGTTATTGCATGGACTAAGGGGTGGAGAGGCTACAAATGTGTTCTGATGTTCCCTTCAGGTTCTCCTCCAACCTCCACAGCCCAAAATTTTTATGGAACTTTTTCAACAGCCCAAACCTTTCATGGCATCTGGATATGGCTTTGAAGGTGGGAAAGGCAAGTAGCCCTTACTCCCAACACACAAGCCCTGTAAAGAAGGGAAGCCATGCCATGAGATACAGGCTGAAAAGATGGAGCAGCTTGGAGAAGCTCTGGTGCCAGCTTAGTGTCTTCCCCAGAGATCCCCTAAAATCACCATCCTTTGGGGTAATGTGTGTGGAAGGAAGGCAGCCCAGCACTAGCAGGATCACTTCCAGGTGACAGTGTTTGCAATGTTCCACTGGTGAAAGCTGATGTCTCCATATCAAGGAGATGAGTCCGAGTCGCCATCTGATTTCCTAAAGATCTCCCTCATCACCCCAGTTTTTTTTTAGAATCAACATTCAAATTCAAATACTTGGCTGAAACTTTTGCAAATTTCTCCACAGAATTAACAAAGCAGGAGAGGAACTGCTGGTGCTGAGGAGTGCGTGGCTCTGCCATGGATTGAAGGCCTTGCTGCTGCACACACCTCGGGCAGTGCTTTTGGCAGTAGGAAGTGTGCTGACATGTTCCAACCAAGGGTGATTAATCAGAAGCCAGTGTAATTGAACACTCCCACTGCTGCTCAATTAATCTGATCACTCCCCCTATAAATCCCCAACTGCAGCCTGTGACTGCAGCAGAGCTCATTGATATGCCAGCAAGGTTTCCAGTTAGGATCAGACAGACTGTTCTGGCATTTCCAGCCCAAGCCTTAGGACTGTGTTCATGCCACCAGCACAGATATCACTGCTGGCTTCCTGCAATGAAGCTGCATGGGGAAATCAGCTGCTCCAGCAGCACATTTGGTGAAAAATAGTGGGATTAAGGCCTTCAAAGCTGCCCCAGCTGTTTAGACCTAAAATGAAAAGAAGTGGGAGAGTCAAACCTTTAGGAGTCTCATGGTGTTTGCTGCAAGACTGGGAACCTGCTCTAGTTTCAAGTAAATCTTGAAGTAAATTGCTCAGAACAGGGCAGTTTTACAGCTGCTGTTCCCTTCATTGCAATGGATCTGACAACAGGTGCAGGGATGGGAGGGAAACACTGCTGAGGAAACACCCCAAAAATGGCTTTGCAGGGCCTCATAGCACTGTGAGGCAGCTGAAGGCCAGTCACGAGGAAAAGCTGCATCGTGATGCTGCTGGAAGAACATGTGGGGGATAAACAGGACCTTCCCAAGCCAGAGGTGCCTGAACCTTTCACCCAATACAGAAATAAGTTCTGGATGGTGTACTCCACTTAGCACAGAGACAAAGAGATTGCTGTAAACTCAGCTTGAAAATACCCAAACTAGGTTAAGAGCTCTCTGTAGAGCAGCAAGGATATGGCAAAGCTCAACATAAGAGGAAATCAGCCAGTGTGGGAGCAACACTTGCTGAAGTCAGTTGGAAGCTTTGTACCAGAGCTTGGTGCTTAGGCTGAGCACAGAAAGCATTTGCTGCACAAAGTTTTCCATGGCAGGGAAATACATTTTCCTCTGAAAGCAGCTCGTGCCCATGGATAATGCCACACAGAACACACCCTCACTTGTGAATTATCCAATGGAGCCCACTCCTGTATCATCCAGCCCATTCTGCCCTCCCCTCTCCAGCACTACTTGCCTCAAGCCCTCTGCTAGAGAACAGAAGTCAATCTGCTTCATCCACCACCACCAGAAGTCCCTGGATTGTTACTGTCACCAACAAAATCCCTCAGCAAAGCTTAGTGACCAGCAGGAGCAGCCTCACAGGTCTCCAGCAAAGAGCTATGTGGCTCCAGGGGGTGTTTGTTCACTTCTTTCCACAGCAGGCTGCAGAGGCCTTGGCAGGCTGCAGGAGCATCCCCTGGCTAAGCAAGTGGATCTAGAGCTGCTGCAAGAAGAACATCAGGGTGAAAAATAGGAATGAAAACAGGAGCAGGAAATAGATGAGGCAGCTCTGCTTTCCCCACAAGTAGTCTTGAGCTGGGTGCAGGCATTACACTTCTAAAGGCAGCTGGCAAGAAAAGCTCTGAAGTCCTGAGGGTGATGATTTTGGGCAAGGGAACAATGAGGGAAGCAAGATTCCCACCCATATACAAACAGTGTTGCCTCAGAACTGGCCACAGTACTCTAAATCAGATGTGGTGCCAGTTAGCTTTGCTCTGGATCAAAGAGAAAGCAAAAATATGAAGCATCTGACTCCAAGCTCCTCTGTACCCTCTGCTCTGCAGAGTCTTTGCCCTTGCCCTGCTTCTTGCTTAGCAAAACATTCCAGGAGGCCCCATTCCCCCTTCCTCCCACTCCAGGCTGAATCAGAGCAAAGTTGCTGAACTGGGGCTGCTTGTCAGCCTGCCAAACTTTGCTAACCAATCTTAGTGTGAAAGCAGCTGTGACAGGCAGCAACAGAAAATCTGGTGTCAAATTAATTAGCTGGAAGGGACCCAGCCAAACACTGGTACTGTGGCTCACAACCAGTGGATGAGTTAATTCTCATCCTCCTCAGGATTACAGATGTTGGGCTGGGTGCAGAGTCCCATTTCCCAAAGCAGCCCATGGCAGCAAGCTCCCAGAAGACAATCTAAAGATGAAGCATTTCTTCTAGAGTTGTTTTTCTTTTCTACATTGGAAGGGAATTTGTGTCTCAGTGACAACTCCCTCCAGACTTGAAAGAGGATTTTTTTTTCCTCCCCCCAAAACAATGGCAGTGAAATGGCACCATTGGTTTTACAACTCTTTGTTCTTCCCAGAGAAGTGAATTTCTATGGCTGGAGAATTTTAAAAGTGCTGATGGAATCTGGCAGGGGTAACTAAACACACACATGGAAGGGAAGGAAGGAAGGGAAGGAAGGGAAGGAAGGGAAGGAAGGGAAGGAAGGGAAGGAAGGGAAGGAAGGGAAGCCTTCCAGTTACCATGGCAGTATGTTTCCATGGAAGCCAAATTTCAAGCCTGTTGCTGCCACTGGAGTGGCCCGAAGAAAATTATTACTTTTGAAAATTAACAAAGCTACTCAGTATCTTGAAAGCCAGCCCACCCACAGCCCTCCAAATAACAAAGGCATCTTTGCATCCCTGACAAAGGATACAATAAACATGTGGGAAAGGAAGAGAGCAGAAAAAATACTACACAATAAAAAACTGGAGCTTCCTTTTATGCAACCAACAACGCAGAAACCACACTGGTAAGCACAAGGCTGAGTGCACTTTGTGAAATATTGCACATAAAGGTCAGCAAAATCCTACAGAACATCCTGTGTCACTGGCTCCTGAGGGGACTGCTTTGAGACTAGAGCTGCTTGGTTGCCATTTGTTTGAAAATATTTCCCCATAAATCATGCTGATGGCTCTCCCTCAATTTGCTCACCCACCTCCCAGAAAAACCTTGGGGATGAAAAACAAAATTTTCTTGTGGGTTGCCTAATCAATATTAAAGATCAGTTTAGCTGCTCTGATGCTCTCCTTACTGGTCAGAGTATCTATTTGAATGCTTGAAGGTCACCTTGTGCCTTCCCAACCCAGTTTCCCCAGAAGAAAACACTTTTCCATCATTTTTCAGAAGCTAGGGAGCCCCCACAAGCTGCCTGGTGTAGTTTATCACATGTAACTGAAAAAACATGGCACAGATTCAGCCCTTCCCAAAGGGGAGGCACTGGGATTCAGTGATGAAGCATTCATGTTCCCCAGGCTGCCAAACAAGAGATCCACAGGCAACACAAGCAGACCAAGCACCACCTCAAAAGCACAGATCAGAGTCCCTGATTTAGTGACCTTCCACCCAGAAGCAAGGACATCTTCCTCACTGCCATGAAAAGAGCATTGGGAAAACCTTCCAAATGAGGACCTCTGGGGATAACTCACCTGAAGAAAGCTGAACTCTCAGTGAAAGGTAAAGATCAGAGGGCAAGAGGCACCTGTTGGATCATCAGCTGAATCTGACTTCTCATTTCAAGGCAAAGAAACATCCAAGACCTGCCCCACTGAAACATCACTCCTTTACCCCTGCCAAAAGGTCTCCTGTGCTCTCTGCTCTTGTCCAGGAGGGAAAGGGCAGGAGAAGCAGAGCATTTTAAAGCACAGTTCAACTAAAAGCATTTCCTTTAAAAGAAAGGCAAGTCCAAATAAAGGGCCTGGCACCTGGTTTGGGATTCCTCTCTGTTCAGATTTCACTCAGGGTATGAGCTGCACAGAGCACTGGGGAGTGCTGCATCCCACACCTCCAAGAAAACAGCCTTTCCCACCCAAGAGCCACACACCTCCAAAGAAAATAAAGAATTACTCTGCAAGAGGCACTCAGAACTAGACTACACATGAGAGCAGAACAATTGGCTTAAGTTAATACCTCTTTCCTGCTTGGGGCACTTTTCTCAGTTCCCAAAAAGAAATCTGAGATCACAGACTGATAAATAAAATAAATCAATAGGAGAGGGAGGTATGCCTAGTCCTCAGAGACTTCAAATGTCTTAAATCCAGTGTCACAAAAAGAAGTGTGACTTCACTGGATTTAAGGCATTTGAAGTCTTAAATCCACTGTCACACACATTCTCTTTTCTATGCCACCAAAAATAAAGAGGGAAAAAACCACAAAGAACTGCCAAATGTGTTAAATAGATAACTTAGGGCATTTTAATTAAAAAAAGCAGAATACATTTCATCATTCATCAGCTGGCACGACGTATAAAAACTTTTAAATAACAACTTTAATATTAGTCACAAAAGACAGCATGTTTTATAAAAATAGCTATATGCACTGATCTTACTGATAATGTAAAACCACTCTGAATAGGCCATGCAAAGACATTCAGCTTTGACCTTTCAACTTCCAAGAGCTTGTTGCATCTGCTACTTTATTCCTTCTCAGTCTGCCTGGGAGGGTTTTGTGCTGGCACCTGGGGGCCTCCTCCTCCCCCCATGCACACAAAGCCCTGGAAAAAGGTTTCAAAAAGGGCTGACAAGTTAAGGTGCATCGTGGGCATCTCAGTGGCCCAATTTTCACAGCTTAAGTTTCAGAAAGTGCTCAACATCTGTGTCCTTCTCCATGGACCTCCCTTTGGTCACTTAAAATCTTCAGCTTTTCAGCCAAAACCCTTCCAAATTATTCTTGGCTCTGTTGCACCACAGTATTGAAACTGAAAGCAAAAATCTAGACACCCAGCCTGAGATAACTACAGGAGGCAGAATTCTGTGGCTGCAGCACCATTTTTTGTACAGCTGTACTCTGTTTGTGGCATTTCTAAATTATTCACACACCAAAATTCACTGATGTCTGTCTGTTCACATTAGGAAGTCCAGGTAGGACACACAAAAGGTCATGGGAGAAATACAATTTTACAGAAAGGAAGGTTTAGCTGAGGATAGCATTAATATAATAAAACCCCACATTAGTATTAAAAAGCCTAGCAGTAAATATAAACTGTTACATAAACAGTCTGTTACACTGCAGATATCAGATTTAAGAATGTAACTGTTCCAAGGGGACATAAGGGACATCAAACTCCAGAAAATTAAAAAAGAGATGGTATGGAGTACATTAGAGTTAAGGGCAAAGATATGTCAGATAAAAACCCCACCCCTCCCAGTTTTCACTCCACATGCTGACACACAAATTATCAACAACATAAAAAACTACAGAGCTCTCTCCATCTCTAGAAATATGAGCAATCCTTGCACCTTTACAAGACCATCTCGTTGCATTTAAGCCCCATGAATATAAAGGAGACAGAGATCCACCCAGCCATCACCTGCATTCCTGAGTCTACAGAAAGAGAGGAGGGCACTGTTGGTTGAGAACAGTCCCTACCGCTGGCAGTAACAGCAGCACCTCCAAAATGTGCCACCAAGGAGAGCAGCCATCAGCAGGGAGAGGCTTGATGCTCTGCCTGGCAAAGTGTGGGTTTTTCCTGATGTATTCAAGTCTGCATTTTAAACTGTGCTCTTCTGAGAAGAAAACGAGGAAAATTTAGTGATTTATCACCTCATATAATACAGCAGCAAACTCATCTTCTGCAGTTGTAAAAAAAATCAGTTGAATTATCTTAATGCACTAAATCTGACAGGCAAAAAACATTCCCATAAAAAGCTGTCCCCTTTAAGTTACAAGTCACATCACAAGAGCAAGCTCCTAATCAAAGTGTCGGAAGCAGAGCAGCTTTAACAGCGCTGAAAATCCAAATAAGAACACAGACTCATCCTGGCCTCGCCACAGCAGAAAGAACTCTAGAAGGCTTTATGGGGAACCGGCTGGAAGTCGCTGGTTTTGGTGGCGTGTGCCATGGCCCTGCGGCGGGCCAGGCGGGATTTGGAGGGAGGGGACAGCTTCATGGAGCACACAGTGTGGGCGGCGCTCTCCTGCTCGGCGCTCAGCTCGCTCTCGTGCTGGGACAGCTGCCGGTTCAGGGCGATGGCCTCGGCAGCAAACAGGGTCAGGTCCTTTGTGCTGCTGTTCCTGGCCGGGCAAAGAAAAGGAGGAAGCAGTTTCAACACAGGCAATTCACCCACTTGCCCTCACAGCAGAGTATCTATTTCCAGGAGTGTTTATTTCTTCTACCAAATCACTGAGGCAGCAGGCAAAATGACCGGTGAATATTTGCATTTATCCTCACTCAGAGGACCAGCGATGCATGACAAAAACACTCTGGGATTTTGGAAACAGCCGCAGCTCTACTCCTCCTTCTGCCAAGGACTTCTGATTATAAACCCAGGAAGCCACCTCAGATGTCACCTTTAATTTCTACCTGTTCTCAAAGAATGGGCACATGGGGCCATTCTGCTGTGCTTCTCCAGAGAACTGCAGTCCCACTATAACTGCACCTGTGGCTTAAGGAAATGCATTTCTGATGGGAGAGCCACCTGAAATCACCAGCAGCAGACACAGAGATAGAAACAGATGTGTGACTCAGGCTCTCTGGCATACAGAATCTCCCATCAAATCACCTCCAATGTGGCTTGCCCTGCTCACAGTAAATGGATATTGTGAGTGCCAGCAACTACAAGGAAAGTCAGATCCAAGTCTGTGTTTATGGTGATTATTCACCCATCAGAAGGCAATCTCTTTGGGTGACACACGCCTTTATGCCTTTTTCTCCCCCTCCTGAGCAGCAAGCTGACAAAACCATCATTATTTCCTGTCTAAGATTAACACTGCACTGCAGGAATTCCCTCTAATGCTTTTCCCACAAACAAGCAAAATTAGCTCATAAAGAAAATTCAGAGCTTTAATATTTCTGATGTTCTCAACAAAATTAGTGCGGCACATTTATGAAGCTCCATCCTCAGCCAGGGATGTTACCTCCTATTTTGTCAACTCCTCTCTCCCACCCATTCTTTCAGGAATTATTCTTGGCCAAATTTACAGATGTTTAGAAAATAAACCCTACCTTTGAAGAACTTGAGGGGTGGGCAATCCCCTTTCAGGAGCCTGCTAGAAGAAGCATTGAAGAGAAGTTAGTTACATACTAGCAGCCGGAAACCAAGCTGTCACTCCCAAGAGTGACAAAACACAAGTGACTCCCCCAAATCTTTACAGATATTGCAAATAAACTAATTCACTATGGTCAAAGCATATTTCATAATCTGTCTCCCCTCACAAGAAGATTCCACAGCTTGCAGGTATAAGACTACAGCTTTGGAAGCTCTCCAGAGGGTCTATTCCTTCTTTCCTGAACAGGGAACTGAAACATAAGAGGACACTGCTGTTCTTTTATAACCACATTTACCAGCATTCTGCATTACTGTATTAGCACAATAATTTGTGTACTGCAGCACTTGCTATTCACAAGAAAGCCATTTAAAATGCACTAAGCAATAATTAAACAAAACAAAACAAACACTTAAAGGCTGACATATTCATCCAAATATTTACCACGCAGAAAAAATAAAGCCACTGTGTATCATTTAATTAATCAAGATACAAGCACTGAAACACAAAAGGACTCAAATAAAAAGTTCAGAGACAGGGAACAGCTTGTTTGTCACTCTGGAAGAAGAATAACTTTATATAAAGGGGGATACATACTCCTTGAACCCATGAATGTTGCAAAACTTGAGCAGCACTAAGTCGTTCTTTGGCATCACAAACCAGAAGCTTTGAGATGAGATCTTTGGCCTCAGAGGAAATATGTGACCAGTCCTTGTCAGGAAATTCATATTTGCCTTCCTGAATGCTCTCAAAAAGCTTGTTCTGGTAAAAGAAAAATTATTCAATTGAAATACACTGTGACCAGAAGGTTTCTCAGGTGAGACTTCCCACTCACTTTTATCCACCTAATGTGGAGGGTAACAAGTGAAACCATCCAGTCTCCTTATGCAGTGAATGGAGAGTGACAGGCAGCTCCACAGAGTGGCTCAGGGCAGCCTAAGATGGACACAATACACTGTCTGCTGAAAACACTTCCCCCACCCCTAAGAGGGCAGCTAAAATACTCTGGTTTCAGAAAATAAATTCAGGCCCTGCATGGCAACCCTTTTTCCAGAGTGGGGAAGAGGCTGAGGAGAAGCTCTGAGTTCTCACAACAGGAGGAAGGAGAGGCAGTTGCCCAACCTTACTTTAGAAACTGGTATCACTCAACTTCTATACTGCCACCCTCACTTCTCAGTGACAGCTCCTCCTCCCAGCGACCTGCCAGCATCAGGCACAGCTCTGCACTGCTGACATTACAGCAGGTTCTGCACCCAAAGCCCAGGGGAGAACTCTGCACTCCCCACACACCCAGGACAGGCACACTCACCTGGCAAACTCTGCAGACTTCTCCTCTGTCCCAGCCACAGTCTGTGCCACAGTTGCCCACGAAAGGGGGGTAACCACTGAGCATGATGTACAGAATCACCCCCAGGCTCCACAGATCACACCTCTTGTCATAGAACGTGGCCTCCTCCATGAAGACTTCCACCACTTCGGGTGCCATGTATTCTGCAGAGCCACACTAAGAAATCAAATTCCATCAAGTTTTCAAAGGGAAGGTCACATCAAAACAAGACTCAGGTTTATAATTTTCCACTCTTTATACCAAGTGGTTTGGTGGAAAAGCAGAAATTAGGCATCAGTGAATACTGAAGTTCCTATAGTTCTTTAGCAGCACCACAAGCTGTTCCACACAGCTGTGAACCTTTAATCCAAGGTCAAAATATTAATTTACATATTTCAGATTTTTAAATCTTATCCATTAGTTATCAGACAAGTATATCAGGGGAATAGATTGCTGTAAGACTTCTTCAACACTGTCAGATTTTTCTTTCACAGTAAATGGCAAAAGCACAGGACTGCAGTTTTTCAAACTAATGTGCATTGTAAAGCTACACACTGATTAGAGAGCTTGCATTCTCCTTAGCTCACTGGCTTGGCTACAGAACCAAAACATGGGGAAATGAACACAAAACTAAGGTTCAGAGTCTGTCCATAGGCACACAAAAATGGGCACAAAAAGTTTCCCCATTTGATTGTGTAAGAGATAAGCAGGACCAACATGTCCCATGCTGGCCAACAGGAGAATTAACATTGTGAGCTCCTGTGCTTTTGTGTATTTGTTCTGTGACTGGGAAAGCAAGACAGTATTTACCACACATACACTTGCTTGAAATGAACTGCCCAGCACTGGGTGTAGTGGCAGTAAGCTCTTTGGAAGGTCTCCTCTGGAGATAAGAAAAATTGGTTTATAGAAGAACAAAGAAAGCACAAAGCCACAACAGGTCTCTCACCGGCGTTGTTAACTCGGGAGTAGTTATGGGAGTACATGCACTGTTCAGCTTCACCCCACTGCCAAGATCAAAGTCACAGATTTTCACTGGTGATATCTGAAAAAAATAAGAGGTCAGGAAGACTGGGATTAATGCAAAATATATGTACATGTATCTATGTGAAGTAGAAAATCCCAGGACAGAACACAAGTCCGTCTACTCCTTGCATTCACCCGCCCTGCCCCAACTGCACCCACACCACCAGCACCTGATCCTGCAACATTATTCTTTTATTTGGTTAGGCAAGTGCCAGTACACATCAGGGCACTTTGAAAACTGGCCATATAATGTGACCAGCTGGCCTCTAAATGCTGCTTGTCCATCTGGGTACTGGCTCAGAACAGATGAGGCACTAGGGTGTCGCTGCCATCCCTCTACAAGGCCAGTTGGCTTTTTATCTCTTAGCCAGATGTTCACATTTTCACAGCTCAAAGAAGAATTTAGTCTCTTTTAAGCTTCAGTTCTGTTAAATTTAGTTGAAGTTCACTAATGGGTTCAAAAGCTTTCAAGAAGAGAAAAAACACAAGGACTGTTTTTGGGAACAATGTTAAAAAAATTCAGTTTGGAAAGTTAAGAGACCAGAGAAGCACCTTTTCTGGAGATTCACACAGGATGTTTTCAGGCTTCAGGTCCCTGTGAGCAATACCTAAACAGAGAGTAAAAATGTTCATTAGAAAGGATACTCTGCTGTTTTATTTCTCATAACTTCTCTTTATTAGAAGGTGGTCTGGGAAATATTCTAGGTCTGAGCCTGCTACACACACCTGCCCCTCTTAAATATAATAATTTAATTGTAAAGTGCAACTGTTAAATGTCACTGTTGCATCCTGCTATACCTTTATCACCCTTAACAGGGTCTGATAGACAGGAGAGTCTGTCAAGCAAGTAAGAACCTAACAGCAGAACATTTTCTTAGCCCAAATTAATTATGTTCCTTAAAACCAGCTTATTGAGATGACTGACCTGTAGGAAAGTTTAATTCTTTACACAGTTTCATGAAATTATTTTTGTGCCTTTCACAGTGAAGTTGTTCTTTCCAGATGATCAGCTGGCTTGCTGAACTCCTACCAGCACAGACAGTACTTGAGGCACTCTCCTCTGCAAAAAATCCCCCAACTCCCAGATGAAAATATCCCTTTGAGGTACATACTCATTGCTGAAGCAAATGAAAAATTAAAGGCTCAGTTAGAGATGCAGAAGAAAAGGTAGAGGAAAACAGCCAAAGGGCTTCTTCATTCGACTCCTATCAGAATAGGCAAACCTAACAGGGAAGCACAAAGTTATCTGTGTAATCCACATGCAAGGTGGCTCTCTGTTCTCAAAGAAGTTCTTCAAATGCCTAAAAACACAATTTCTGGAAGTTCTTCATTTAATATGATCAAACTCAAATGGAAGGTAGAAAATGAGAGGCAAAATAAGCAAATCAAATGAGCAACTTGGCTGTAATTTAACTGCAGTCTAGTCTTGATTTAGAAACTTACACTCCAAGAACACCATATATTACTTCAGAGTACAGGAAGGAAAATTCCACCAAACTCTAGGCAAGGGAGCTTTTAATGTCATTTCTTCAGCACACTCCACAAGATGTGGCTTAAAATACAACAGCAGAGCCCCAATCTAAAGCAATCAGTGCTCATAGTGACACAGTGCACATGGCCTTGGCACAGAAGATGGCACAATGAACCCACTGAGGTGGCCTGTGCTGACATTTACAACAAGGCTGACCAAACTCCCAACGGTTGGTTTGGCTCACAATGGGAAAGCCAACAGTGTCTTTTTGTATTATTGTGTGAATTCAAATGCCTGATTATGTAACATTTGATTTTGCAGTTGCACAGAGCACTGAGAAAACAACTGCCTTTAAACACCTCTCCAGTAGATTATTAGCAATAAAGCACACACATCCCAAGTGGGTGTAAGGCAGGATTATCATCCAGCTGAGTTTTAAACTACTCCTGTCAAAAGAATTAGTTGTCCTCATTCAAATTTTTTTAAAAGCATTTAGCTATAGGACTTCACCATTAAGCTGTGCAATAAAACTGCTTTAATTTCCTGTTTACTTCAGTGTTCTGTACCCTACTTACTAATTATTTTAATGTCACACGGAAGAACCATAAAGAGAACAATAAAATGAAAAGGGGATGTAGCTGATTCTGCAGGCTATATCCCTGCTGCCCCAGCTCACAGCAAACAACAAAAAATCAGATTGCTGCTCTACAGCTGTTTTAATCAATCACCCTCCTCTTGTTTGGGAAAAGGGGAATTAAAACTAAAAGCTGAGAGGGAACTATAGAAAGGTATTAGCTCAGTTATGTTAAACCTCTTGAGTGGGGTACCTGGACTTGCAGCTGTTAAGAAACCCACTATAGCCCTGCACATCAAAAAAGATTCTTTTCCACATATTCAGCCTAAGTTCCCTGCTTCTTATGTGTCCCACATCTCAAAGTCAAAGTCTTCTAAACACAGGTATTGAAGAAGCACCTTCTTTGAAGGTTTAGTGTTGAATTATCACATAGACAGGCTGTGAAGATTACAAAAATTCTTGATCCAAACTAAGGTTGGTTTCACATTCAAATTAACTTTTTGTAACAGTCACAACATGTGACAAGATCCACATTCATCAGCTTTACCCTATTACTCATATGCATTGCTGCAATTTTCTTTTTAATAGGTTCAACTTGTTGAGGTACCAGTGCTGTGATTCCAACTCAGCATATAAGCAGTCCTGTGACTTGAAAGTATGGACTACAACTAAACATTTATTGATCCAGGGCCAGTACTAAGCAATTTAGGCAGCAAAAGAAAATCTGCTGAGATCTACCAGGCTAATCAGAATGGCAAAAAGGAAAGAAAAAATGTATAAAAATAAATAACCCATAAACAGTCTCAAATTACATGCCATTCTATTCAGAGCTAGTCACTGTATTTGAAGCTGTAAGGCCAGATAATCACAACATAGGAAAGACTTCAGAAGTATCCATCACATTCAGCCCAAAAATATACTCTGGGATGACCATAATGCACAGAAATTTTTGAATTTAAACCAAAGTATTCCCAAGTCAAAAAAAGCAGCAGAAAAACCACTAACATAAAAAAAAAATCTCTACAAACATAACTGCTTTAAATCTAAGCAAATTCCAAAGGAATTGAGGACACCTTCAAATAAAGGGTATGGTTCACTTAGGTCTCTCAATTTAACAGTGAGAGTCTAGATGTGGGGGGCCAAAAGTTACTGCAAACCAACAGGTCATGTGACCAGCAGAAATTCTAAGTAATTGCAAAAAAGTAACTCTGTTGACCTGGAAATACTAGGAAATTAAAATTGTATTAGATCCCTTTTGAGTAACCTTTATATGGCAGCTTGTGTAACAGGAACAAATAGACTCAACCCTCATGATAGTTGTCTCTGGATGCTGATTCAAGCTTTCTTCTTGGAAAGTCTGTACCATCTTAACACTCCCAATTCCTGAAAATACTACAATATGAAAATAGAATCATTGAGGAAAACAGCTTAAGTCATCTGACATGGCTGTAAATGGAAACACTAGCAAAAGCTGGCTACTTAGAGATAAATGTGCTTTATAACCTGAGTGTACAGTATTAACTAGTAAAGATGGAGGCAGCCTTGTCTCACCTTTTGTATGAAGAAAGTCCAGAGCAGAGGCAATGTCTCTCACCACTTTGCTTGCTTCTCGTTCATTGAAGTGCTTCCTCTTTTGTATATGGGCCAGGATTGAACCTGTCAGGGAAAGAGGTGAAAGGGAAAACCTCAGTATGAATGCTGAACTAGTTCCAAGCATCATCAATCCACAATCTCATTGTCACACTTTATAGCAGCCTTTCACAGCAGGCAACTTCTGTGGAGCAAAGAGGGGAATGACTAAGAAGAAAAGGCACAACTGAGCAGCTTCACCACTTCAGTGTTCTAGTGAAACATAATTTTCAAACAGTGCAGCTGTCTAGTTTAAGCACAGCATGAGAGGCAATCACTTCTTACTGCCCCAGGACATGACTGGCCTGTTTTCCACACACTGGGACAGTAGAGATTTGCCAATAGTACCAGTAAAACTCAAACATCAGCTAAGGAGATCCATAAACACTTCAGCAAAACCCAACCTACCCCAGGTCATGGGTAGTCATAGGAAAACTCTCCTCATTTTCTATGTCACCACTGAAACCCTGCACTGAAAGTCAAGGATACATGTTTTGTGCCTCAACACCATCAAAGTAAAAAGAGATTTGACCTTTAAATACACATCAAATTCCCCACAGGCATCAAGGCAAGGTTTCTGCACTGAATTAAGGCAAAATTTGCCCAGGGATATAAAATCTGACAAAAGACCTCTAAAACATACTGAAAGGCTAGTAGCTTGCAGGCAGAGCCTCACTGGTATCCCTTTAACAAAGAATAAATGGAGGTTTGATTCCTCATTTTCTTAAAGTGAATTCAATTAAACCTCTCAAAAGATTAAAATGTCTTTAAAAAAAACTTGTAGTCCACAGAGATCCCAGGTCCCTAAGTAGTCTTACTATTGCCTCTCTGAATATTTTCATATTCAGAGAGGTGAATTTGTAAAAGCAATCAGGCAAAGAAATTCAAGAAGTAAGTGCCATTTGTTAGTAGCCCCAGTACACTCAGCATTTTGTATCTCAGGTGATTTCACTTTTATTCTTTAGTTCTAAATGTGGAAGGAAATCTCCTACTGGGTAATTCCTATTCTAATACCATCAATGCTACTGCCACTCCTCCACAGTGAGCATTCAGAGAGGCAAGAGAAAGGACATTCAAAAAGAAGAGAGATATGCTTAGTTAGGCACAGCCCAGCTGTGTCAGCTGGGTGGAGGAAGGCCATTTTGGACCAGGTTATCAGATTTCAACACAGACATTTTCCCTTGCCAAAACCAACACCACCTAGTTTGCTACAGATTTCTTGAGTGCACAAAGTTCAAAGAGGTTTCCTGGTGTAGTTGTTCTTTGCACCTTTAGAAAGCAGTAGAAGTTCTTCAGTGTTTCCAGCCCTGTGGAAAAGACCCCACACTTTTCCAGGAAACAATACTGAGCCACCTGAAGTGCTCATTTCACTCAGCAGGTTTATCTGAAATTACCTTTCTGAATAGAGCTGATGTTCAAACTCTCAGATAAGAATGATATCAATATCAATAAAAACACACTTTACTGACTTTATATTCAGCCCACCTAGAGAATTCTCACGAAGAAAGAATAGCAGGGCACTAGTTGTTCCTACCTCTCCAGTACTCAGAGAGAAAGCATCATACAGCACCTCTCAAAATGCATTTCAGAGGGGAAAAAAAAGAGGAAAAAACTCTTAAATCACACCAGTTCAATCTAATCAGCTCAATTTTAACTCATTCAATTATAAAATGCTGTCAGACAGGGATACTAAAGGGACTCTGGACATCACAGTGAACTGAAAACAGATAAAACAGGAGCAGAGCTCCTTCAGTTACAACATCTACTGGAAGGCAAAGTTGAAAATGGAAAGCCCAAATTATGCTCCAACACTGTAAGTAAGAGCAGGCTCTGAGACTGGAGTTACTGAAGTAAGACTTGCATTGAAGATTAATGTTCTCACTCTTACCAGCCTGGCCACTCACGTCAGAATCTGCAGTGCATCAGATCTGACACTAATTCCCACTCCTTGTCTTCAAACCACACACCTAACCCTTTAAATACTGATTTTTTAGAAGAAAACTAGCCTCAGCCTGAGCTGAGCCTGTAAAATCAGTAGCTAAGTGGGGAGAAGGCTTATTATCCTTCCAGCAGCCATGCAGGTACACTGACAACCACAGACTCACAAAGAAGAGGGTTAACTAATGGAAGAATGTGGAGATGAAAAAAAAAAAAGACAAATGCAGATTCATCTCAGTCAGGCCCTATTACATCTAATTTGTCAGAGACATCTGTGCATTAAGAAAAAGCATTACGGGAAAATACAATAAAAAGATGCAGAATTTTGAGAAAAGTTAAACAAAAGCTTTTACTCAAGAAATGCACACATCCCTCTCTTTCAAAAATAGTTCTGCATCTATGCAGAATAGATTTTTATTTCTTGCACATACAGTTTTCTCCTGGAAACCTTCTTGCCCAGAGACAATAGATGATGTTCTCTGGGCAGCAGGACACTCCTGAAGCTCAGTTTTCCTTTGAAGGGTTGGCCACACTAACTCCTGGTTTTGCACAGCCATGCAATTAGCATGTAATTATACTCAGACAAAGTGCAGAACAAATGCAGACAAATGTGAGAAAGTCCATGAAGTGCTTGCTGCAGCTTTCTCATTCCCCAGGTGAGTGGGAAGTGCTGGAGCCCAGTGACCACTCAGGCTCACTTGATGGGCTCTCAAACACCCACAAGCACAACTGATTCTCAGTAACAGCAACCCCAGCACAGGCAAGATGGTTTTCATAACAGAGTTCCATGAGTTTCAGGCAATGAAGTCAATCCTATATCAAGGGAAAACTCTGCCAGAGTACACAGATGCTGCACTAAATTCTCAAGCATTTAAAGTAATTTCTTCAATTACTACTTGAAAGCAGAGGCAAATAGGAGCCAAAATGATTCAATGAGCAAAGGCACAGTTTCTGCACAGTACCTCCTCGCAGCTTCTCAAAGACCAGGTAGTATCTTGTGTCATCTTCAAAAAATTCTATCAACTCCAAAATGTTCCTTTAAAAAAAGAAACAAAAAAGAAGGGAATAAAAGAAACAAGCATGGAGTGTACACACAGCAATGAAGAGTTCCAGTGTGGATAACTAGGAACTGCCAGAAGTAACCAAAAATACAAGTTCTAGTTAAACAAGTTGCTTTGGTTGCCTGTGGCATTAAAACCACATTTCCATCTCTCACTGAAATTTAAGCATGGGAAACAGGCCAAACACCACATTCAGACATGATTGTGAGAGCTCTGCTACTGCTCAATTGACAGGAAGATAACTGGTAGTAGGTTGCATTTAATAATTTAAAACACTGCATTTGTGCTGAAGGCAGAAATAAAGGAAAAATAATTAAACTGGCATTCTTCCTCTCTGGAAATCACAAAGCAAAACACACAGGGCTCAAAGGAGACAGGCATCTGTCAACAAGATATTAAATCCAGCTCCTTAGTTGCCATTTTTAGACCAGCTCCTGTTTAGCTCATGTAAATTCTTTGCAGCACAAATACCCCAGGTTGCTTTGAGAATGTCAAATGTGTAAATCAGAATTGTTTACATTTAATGGTACACCTAACCCCCAAAATTCTGCATGTGGTCATGTGAGCTTGAGATTTTCATCAGTTGTGCACTGGATGACCATTTACTCTTAACCTCACAAAAGAAGGACATGGTCTGCTCCTCTACAGCACAACATAAGCCCATGAGTTTGGTAAACAAGTTGGTTTTAAAAATATTTCTGCATTTTATATTAAGTATTTGTTTGAAAAATTCAATATAAGCTGCACAACTGTAATATATTGTTGTATATACATTCTAGATTAACAGAGACATCTAAAAGTAGCTTCAGAACTGCCCCAAGCCCATCACAAAGCTCCCAGAGCATGCTGCCAGTGCCTGCACAGCTTTTCTTCCTCTTCAGTCATGAGTAGCAGCTTTACAGTTGCTTCATCCTGTGGTTGCATGAAGTCAGCACACATCCAAATGAGAACTTAGATCAGCTTTTTGCTGATCTCAGAGTTCCAGTGCAAAAGCAGGAAGGCTCACACAAGGAGGAGGACAAACCACACATCAGGAAAAGGAATGGTAGGATTTCCTTTCCACAGCAGCTGGTATCATGTCAGCTTTTGCTGATGGTGAAATCACAGGGGAGAGTGTCAAAATGTTAATTTCTCATCTGGAAAAAAGCCATGCATCACTGAAGCACAGTCAAGCTCCATTGACCTGGCTGCTAATTGAGTTATGTAACTATTAATCTGTAAACAGTTCTCCTAAATTTCACAGGTAAAAAAGGAAATTCTTAATCTGAATAAGTCAAGTCTAAATTTCAAAGTGGTTTTAAGGAGACTACTGCAAAGCTTCTAACCCTGTCACACATCACAATTTGAAAACAAATAATCAAAACACTTTAAATAAACAAAGACAAGACCATACTTACTTGTTACCCTGACACTGGTACAGAGTTTCTATCTCACGAAAAACCCGGCTCCGACTATGCCCAGCATTTTTTTCAATGATCTGTGAAAAAGAGTTTTAAGAGCTCATATTTGAAAAATTACTGCAGGAACTATGCATATAGCTCTGGAATTAGGTAATTGTTCCAAGGTTTGAATCTAGGGCATGCCCACAGGAGAAAAACACTCCACCTTTGTTTGTTTGTTCAATTTCTCATCTGGCATTTGTTTACAGAGCAGAGCAGTGTCAGCAGAGCTCTGGAAGGCATTCAGAGGACAAGAGAAATTAGGGCAGGAAGAGAAGAAAGGAGCTAAATCCACATGTTACACAGCCAGTGCCCAGTTAACACAAGCCTCTTCTTGCATCATTTTAACTTTGCAATGTGCAGAACAGGATATCCTCTTGAGTTCTACCAAGAATAGATTTGAGTCACATCAGACACTAAACAGTCAAAAAGAACAGATTTGTCATTAGAGGGATTTGAGCAACAAGTACAAGTACCAAATTCACCACAAAATAAAAGTTCATAGTGTAAATTTTAGAGAGACCCAATAATAGAACCTAAAGAAAACATACATTCAATCTCAGAGCCATCAGAATTCACCTTCCCTCACACTGTCCTCAGGTTGAAAGAGGACAAGAGGCTGAGCCTGAAGGATTGCTGCATAAACTGAAAGCTCATGACATTACCAAGACATCACCACCATCTGTACCCAGGACTGCTTTATTATTTCTGCAGCCTGAGTTCTCTGGTGCAGAACAGGCAACCATTCACCAGTACTACACAGGTCTCTGCATCTGATCACATCAAATTCTTAATGCAGACCTTTGTTTATTTCAACCTTTAAACTTCAACAATTTTACAAAGTACAGAAAAAATTCCAGCATCTATAGAACTACATTTTTAAGGGGCTTAAAATTTAGTGCCTATTTTTGAATAGAATCAAACATAAAGGTTCCCTGTTGCTGTTATTTGTGTTTGTAATTAAATAGGGGACTCTGAGGATAACAATAAATTTGTACATAAGCCCTAATGCTTTTCAGTGATATTACAGAAAGAAGATTGACCTCTATCAAAAAATAAAGACAGCTTTACATGAACCATTGGCAGCTCCTGATGCTCTCTGAACAGCACCCAAAAGCTTGCACTATTTGGGAGGCCATGCTCTATAATGACTCAGTCTCTTCTTTCATAAGAGACAAAGACAGACTGCAACTAAAGCAGGGCATGAGAGGAAAGCTTGCCCTGAGATCCAATCCCAGTGACTTACTGTTTGTGATTTCTACCTGCAGCTGATACACCAGTTCACTCTGGAGGCACAACACTTAAGATGACAGGTTTTCTCAACAGTTATAAAACAAGCTCATTTCAAGCATCAAAAATTTACTAGAATGATTTGCTGTTACCCACTCTACTGCAGGTTTTCTCTGAGCTACTTAGAGGGAGAAGACACATCACAGACAGAAGTGATGCTACTTTTACTCTCTACTTACTTTGACTGCATATTCCTTCCCAGTTTGGAGACTGACAGCACCCTGAACTTTAGCATATGCTCCCTCACCAAGCAGCTCAGCAGTCAGCTTGTACAAGTCTGCCAAAGAAATCCAGAAGAAAGGACACATCCATCAAAGTGAATGTGGAAAGTGAAAGTTATTTTAATGGATAACATCAAGATAAACTCTTTATCTGACAAGCATCCCTCACATTTATGCAGTATTAAAGCAGATATGCCAGTTCAAGTTCCATAAAAATTAGAAGTAAACTTTTTTACAGCATCAAAATTGCTGAGATATAAAACATTTGTAGTGTGAACAAATGCATAATCTCTAGGATGTCAGCCACCTTCCCTGTCTTCATGTAAAACTCAGAAACACTCTTTTCAGGTGGAAGACAACTAATTCTTTGCTCAGAAAATGCCTGCCATACATAATCTACTTGCAGAGATGGTGTTTTAAGTATAACTTGAACATTTAAACCTAGAATGCTACTACCATTTTTATTTGAAATGTACCTTCCATTGCTACTTGCCCTCTGAGAAGTTTTATACTGCTCAGTTTTCTCACTGAATTATATTTTACTTAAAAACTTCACAGTATTTGTGCACACATCTATTCAATCCAAACCTTTTGACATAGCTGTGTTCCTACCAAAAAATGCAATGTTTAGCTAAGAAAATAGAAAAGCAGCAGAAGCAGACTGTAACAATTAACAGCTTTTAAATTGTCACCAACCTTCAAACTTTCCAGGGACTTGATCTGTGGCTCTGGTTCTTTTTTTCTTTTTCCTTTTCCCACTGTCTGCTATGGGGACAGGCTGACTGCTGACCATCTCTGTGTGGCAGAACATAGAGGTGACTTTAACAATCAATTACTTCAGGAGAAAATGCACATGCTCTTGTGTGCTTATGTTCTTATCTATCCAAAAATTTCTCTGCTTTTCTTCATCACAGGCTGCCACCTCTTTTCCAAATATCAGAGGAAACCTAAAAAGGCAATTCAGGTGCCAATTAATAGTGGGGGGGTTGATAAATAAATGTAAAAACAGGAGGGAACAATAATGCATCTATACTGAACCCTGATACCAGACAGCACCTGCAGCCCTCACAAGGGCACTCCACTGAGCCATTCCTCTCTTTTACAAAGAGATTTTTTTCAAATCAGCTCAAGGAAATGAGCCTCCAAAACAGCAGGAAGGTGTGGGGAAGTTTCAAATCACTCAGTGAAACCAAGTAACCACAGGAGTTAAGGTATCACAGGAGCAATCTAGGTCACTTGATGCTGCCAAAAGGCCATAAAGAAAACCATTTCTCACAGAACCATAATGTACCTTTCTAAACCACAGATCACTGGGTAATTTATGCTCCAAAGCAAGAAGTGTTTATGGCATTTATATTTTTATATTACTAGCTGCAGATACTACAAGAGCTTAGTCAGAGGTAACAATTCACTGATGCAAGGTAAAATGGCAGAAAAAGCCACCTGCACATTGTTATTGAAGGCCAAAATAAAACATGGCCATTTTTGTACAGCTAACCTATCTCCAAAAAGTTAAATGATTCCACACTGAGGTTCTAGGCAGCAGCACTTCACACCAGTCACATCCAACTAAGTTTGCCCCAACAGTTTAAAATCTCAGCTGAAAGTCTTCAACGCAGTAGCAAAGTATACCTAAGACATTTTAAGCCATGAGGAATTCTGACTAAATTCACTTTTAGTCATCTTGTACTACAGAAAAAGCTAAATCAATAGTAATAGTGTAATAATGAGAACACTGGTAATGAAGGAGCAAGTCCCAAAAACTTCTGTCAATTCTCTTTTAAGAGAGATTGTGAAGAGCAGTTTTTCTGCCTTTCACTGTTTCTTAAGTACCCAAAACATGGGAGAAGCTCCAAGGCAGAAAACATTCCACAGCAATCTACCCATACATTTAGTACTTTTTCTTTGCTCCATTACATTTTTCTTGTTCTTGTCTGTCAGTAATAGCTACTGTGAGTGTCACTTAGAACCCCCATGTCTGAAAATTCAGGATAAGTGTTATTTTGAAAGTCCTTTCTCCTTAACAACTTAGTGAAACACTTAAACATTTATCACTCAAAGCCTCAAAACAACAGTAAATCCTCATTTTCAAGTCTTAGGCAGAATGTGTTCAGAAATCATCATGATGGATGTTCTATGTGACTTCTTAAATACAGTAATATAAAGCACATTTTACAAGTTTCTGAAGAAACTTTGACTAAAAATCAGCAGAAACTCCAGAATGTGAATCCTGTCTCCCAGCACAGCTGACAGCTTCACAACCAGCTCCTGCACTCTACCAGCTGATATTTACAGTCAGCTGTTTATTAACTCACTACATTATTTCAATTCTCTTTAGTCTGACTCTATTCCTAAATTACAGAGAATTGCTTCCCTGAAAACAGGAAGTTCACAGAAACCAAAGACAGGAAGTTTACAGAAACCAAATTGCTGAAAAGTTGACATTTTTAACCTATAGTCTTGACTAAATTTGCCATCACACTAAAGCATGAAATGTTAGTTGTATTAGATTCTTATTACTGCTCTGGTCTGCTATTTCACATCATTGTGAAGCTCACTTCTGCCAACACAGCTCATCCTTTAAAGGTATCATAGCTTCACTCCCATTACTCATTTGTTATAATGAGACAGTACTTAAGTAACAGCTAGTACTACAACAAAATGCCTTTAGTCCAGCCAAACACTTTAGAGATTTTTCAAGCTTTCAAATAAATGCTTTTTTTTTTTTTCCTGCAACTGTACAACCAAAAGAGTTTCTGGAGACACTGAAGGACAGTGTGCCTCCACCATCCAAGCAATGCTGAGGTGTTCTGCATACTGCTTCTGTGCAGAGGCTCAGAAGGGCTCTGAGGCAGCTCACCCTGCCAGACAGAGCTCAGGGACTGATGGACTGCTCTGGAGGGAAATGGCCCACGGACACATCAGGTCCAAGGTGAGTCTTCACATTCTGATCTGGCCTTCTCCAGTCAGGTTAGGATTATTACTCACAGGGTAATGTTACCAGGAAGATCCACACTGTAAGTAAAATGAGAGCAAGTTTCTGTCTTAGCTGCAGCTTTGTTGAAGCCCCTGAATTTTATTATCATCATAACTCAGTGTTGAGGCAATATTCAACACACACACTATTCAGAGCCTGTGTGGGAAGGTAGTTACAGCCTTTCTTTTTTGCTGTAAACAAAACTTGCAAACAAAGCCAAGAGAAGAAGAAAGGGAACAATTACCATAAGTTTCACTTCATTCAGACCTTAAGTAATCTTTCATCTTGCTTCCTAACACTCCATATATGAACATGCCAAAATCCACTACCCAGACCTAACTCCCCTCTCATTTTAATTTTCTTCCCAAAGGAAGGAAGAGTGTATCTGGAAAACAAGCACATGTGTGTAACAGGAAGAACTTGGAGAACACAGAAGAGATGCCTTTTTCTATTAAGAAGAAAATACCTTGTTTGTGTGTTTGAACTCAGTGGAAGAAAGCAGAGTCCAGGTACCACCACCAGCTCCAAACTGGGTCTTGCTTGAGCCAAGTTCTTCTGGAGCTGAAAAGAAACACCATCACATTACCACTCAGAAATCATGAAAATGTTTTTCCACACATTTAGGTAGTGCCCAGAGCCTAAAGACATTGCAAGTTCCTGTTGTGCTGGGCTTCACTTGAACACACAGCAAAAGCACACCCTTACAATTTCACTGGAACAAAATGAAAACAGACTTCAGTCCAGTTTTCCTGCCAGCTCAGTGTCTCACATTGTTCCTGGACCCTTCCTTCTCCATCAGCACTGATTCCTGTAGATGTGGCTCATAATGAAACTGGACACACTCAGCAGGTGCTGATTCTGCAAAATCCATCTAGTTGCAGGAAGCTCAGAACAACCCAAGCTGCCTTTACAAAGCAGCTACATAGTGATTAACTGTGTTTGTAATGTTGCACATCAAGGGATACAATTTGAAGAGGAAGAATGTGCAATGATGTACGACAGCCGTGTGTCAAATCAGAGAGATTATTTTACACTCATTAAGTATATTAATGTCAAATTGTAAGAAGTGAACACTCTTACTTGATTTCTGCACAGTTTTCCCCAATTCATTCTTAGCTGTCAGAGTTACCTTCTCATTCCACCTACAGTACAACTTTTAGTTTCATTTAATCTGAGTTATCCCTGAAGGGAGAGGAACTTAAAAAACATTCCATCATCTTCTCAATAATATACAAGAGCATTAACATTTTCAAATGAACACCCGAAAGTTCACAGGAAACCCAAGCAATCCAATTTCATGAAAGAGCAAGTCTGACAAAAATTATTGATCCAGCCTTATCACAGCATTACTGTAACAACCCACAATGTCACAGCTGACACCACCTGCCTGAAACCCTTCACAGTGGGGAAAAGGTTACAGCAACCTTTCTCTTTACATCCATGCTTCCCCCTGCCATTCCCTCTGTCACACTTCCAGAAGATCAGTGTCACATCATGTCCTGCTAGAGCAATCTGCAGAGTAACTTTTTGGTACTTTCAGCTAACACTTCCCTTGCAAACTAAGAGGGGTTTTCTGAGGTTCCCAGTCAAATCCTCCAGCAATGGGTGGATCTCACTTTTCAGGATAGCACATCAAGTTATTTCAGATAGATTCCTCCCTTCCCAATTTTTTACTTCATCAGGATTACTGCTGGGGAAGCAGGGAGAGCCTTGGTGGAGAGGAGAGCACACAGCTCTCCTGTTGGAGAAACAGCATATTTTGACACACGTGCTGCAGACATGAGACTTGCTGAAATCAGCCTGTGTTTCCCCAGGCACACAAGCATTTCTTTAAAAGCATCAGTTATCATTGAGAATGACAGCAAAAGAACTGTTATCATCCCCACTGGAAAGACAAAGGCAAACAAGAGAAGTGTCCTGATCCAGCTAAGATGTGACAAGTAAGGAGAACAACTTAGACTGAACGTGGTTTAAAAACACTGTAATCTTTTTAATTTCTTCTTCAAGGACAACATGTCTCCAAGGCAGCCACATGGATGAGAGGCTCTAATAGGGTGTATTTCACAGGGCTAACAAGTAATTGTGAATGGTGAGCTCTCTCAGGAGCACCATGGCACACACACTGGTTATTGCACTAAAGAACATCCTCAGTCCTTCCACACCCAGCAGAACAGACAAACAGAATATTTACTGCTGCTGACCACTGGCAGATAGCTCATATTTAAGACTTGCCATCACAGGGCAGTAAGAACTTAGCAGCAAAGTTATTTTAAACTCCATCATACACATTCTAAATGAAAAAACTCCTAGCAATAGTGTGTTGATTCAACTGCTTAAAGGTTCTCCAAACCCTAGAGCACTTTTAAATTAAGCAGATATCCAATGTAAGTAGGTTCTGAGGGCCACTTACTAAACAGCAATCTGTTTACTCTCTTCTACATCTGATGGCATGAACAACTCTCACAAGACTGTCTCTGCATCACCAAGTAGTTCCTCTAATCCCCCTCAGCTCTCTTGCTAGTATAAACCAAAGAGAAAAACTTCTTAGAAGACAACTTTTCTTTTCGTACAGATACAAGAGAAACATTTCCTGCTCTTTCTCCACACCCTACAAATGATCAATCAGATAATCACATTTGTCACTGGAAAAAAAAGCTACACAACATACACTACAGCAGCAAGCAGCCTTGTTTGGAGAAGCTAATCTAACTTAATGTTTTCCTAAACCTTGAAGCAAGACTGATTTTTCTTTATTTTCCATTTTCTGTGCTTTGAACTCTAAAATTAAGTCATTAAACTCCACTACGTTGTCACATTTGATGTCACATAAGATTTGTTACCAGGAAGGTACTAGAAGGAGATAGAAAATTCCTCACAGCAGTAAATACTTTTTTTGAAAGCATTAGAGAGTACTGGTACCATGAAATAAAGTCATAGAAGCATTTTGGTTGAAAAAGACCTTTAAAGAACCAAGAAAGGTTCAAATGCACAAGGCACCCCACTTTACCTGGAAGGCTGCCAATACAAAACACCTTTAGAACTGAAGTGAAAGAGGTTCAGCTCTGCAGGAGTGTTTTGCCTTGCTTCCATCCAGCACCTGGGAGGCATGAAGAGGAGCCCTGTTTAGGGATAAAAAAAAAAAAAAGCAAACAATAGCTTTTTGAAGTTATCAGAACACACACCAATCTCCCCAAGCCCAATTGTGAGTCATAACATTGTATGATAGAGGCTTTTAGAAGAGGTCAGCTTGTAAATGGCCAAAAAAAAAAAAAAAAAGGCTGTGGCTTATTTCCCAACAAATCTGACACTTCAAGTGCCAGTGGTGTCAGGGAATGGGCTGACTTTGGCTATCACAAGTCCTGCTGGTGCCAGCAGCCGAGCTGTCACCCAGGGCTGTCCCGCTGCTTCTCTCGCCTCAGAAGGTCACCCTGCCCGAACTAATGCCACGAAGTACACATTAGGCAGATTTTCAGTGCTCCTCGGGGCTCACAGCTCTCGTTTTATGCCAGAGGAAAAACACAGGAACGAAAAGATTTCTCGTGATCACACCTAGAAGTTGTTTCATTCCCTTTGCCTGCTATTTTGCCACTCCAGCGATGTCCCCAACAGAAAGCAGCTGCAGTAGGACAGCGTACACTTACCACTCTTTATTGAAAAACGCACTAGGTATGAAATAAAGCACTTTAAACCTTCGAAAAATAAATTTCCAGCTCCAGACACGAGGAAACTCCCGCATTCCTTGGGGAGGGCCCCCAGACCCAAAGCTGCCGGCCGGAGGGCTGAGGCACCTTCCAGCCGTCCCGAGCAGCCGGGGCTGCCGCCGCTCCGGCGTCCGAGCGCTCAGCCCGCCACGCTCCGGACGAGCCGCAGGAGCTGCGGCGGGCACGGACCGAGCCCCTGGGGACTCCCCTCCCTCGCCTCCCCTCAGCTGGCCGGGCCGGGCAGGGCTGTGACCGCAGACCCCCCCTCACCTCCATGGCGGCCGCGGGTCCCTCCTCGGCGGGGCGGCACCGCCCGNGCTCCCCCGGCTGGGCTGCCTGCTTGCCGTCATCTCCTTCCCCCATGAGAAGGAATCACTTCGGCTGGAGAACCGAAGATCGTCGAGTCCGGTCCATGAGCGAACACCGCTGTGTGAAGGGAGTGCCGCGTCCCGTCTTTCCTTAAGCACCTCACCGTCTTTCCTTGAAAGCCTTCAGGCAGGACAGACTAAGAACGGAAGGGAAAAGTAAAGTGACAACATCCAAGAGGTTGGATAAAGCTAGGGAGGCACAGCGTGGAAACCCTGCTGTTGGACAGAGTCCAAAGCACTCCGAGAAGGTGGTGCTGAAACCTCCTCAGCAGCAGCTCTGTATCCCACCCTCACTTGCTCCCCTCCCCTTTGGGATAATCAGTCCTTCTACTTTTTTTTCTACTCTTTCTTGAATAATTTAGATGCAGCCTATTTTTCTCCAGCTAATTCCTTACCTCCCCAAAACTGATCTCTCTTTTTATATTAGGAGTGAAAAATATGTCCCCTTTGTGTCCAATACAGCTACAGAAGAGAGGCAGCAGTGTAAGAGCAGTGGGGGAAAGACAAATATCCCACTCAAATACTTAAAAAAATAGTTTTTAACAACAACAATTGAATTAGGCTTTAAATTTATCCATTTTATCCCTTTTTGGTTGGTATTATTGCCAGAATATATATTTGATTGGGAAAACAATCCAGTTTTCTTCTCAGCAGAGACACAAGGCACCTGCTTTGTGCAATAGCTCCAAGAGAAAAAAATAATAGCAGAAACCTTACTTTGGAGTTTACAGATGAGTCCAGTCTTTCAGTCTTAGAAAGAAAAGTTCTGATTTACTTCACAGGAAGTAAAAAAGCACAGGAAGTAAAAGTTAAAAAGGCTCAGAAAGAGAGAGCTGTCAGTGCTATTTCCCACTGCAAGGCTGAGCAAGAAGGTGGATTAATTTGTGGAGAGGGTGGCAAGAAGTAGCTCATTTCCACATTAACTCAGATTGGCATTTTATGAGGTTATTCTCAGTTTGGGTGACATTGCAGCTCTCATTTTAGTAGAACAAATGAAAATAGGTAAATTTAAATTTATGTTAAAAAGAAAAATAGAGTAGATGAACTCCTGTGAGATACTATTCCCTGCCTTATTTGTGATATAGTATCATTTCCATAAGGATTTCAAACATCCATGGAGATGCTAGTTTTGCTGGGAAGTGGGAGATGTTGATGCCTAGAGACTGCAAGAGTTGCACTGTGTGGCTGCAGATATCAGAGCAATAATGGGAAACTTTGAAGCAGAACCTGAGCATGCCTGGGGAAAAAAAAATCAAAGTAAATTGCAAGTTATCAAGTTATCAGGAGTTTGGAAATCATGTATAGATGTTCTAGCTCATTTTAGCTTGCATTTGTGAAGATCTGGGAATTTTCACACCGTGTTACTGCATTTCACCTGGGAGATGGAAATTGGCAAATAGCAAAAAGACTGTAGGAAAATGGATGGCAAAGGGAAATAGTCCTTTTCACCTACAGAGCACCAGGAACCATCTTCAAGGTGCCACAAAAGTGAGAACAACTTATTTTAGCTCTACTGGCCCAAACCTTTCAACTCTGCTGCCACATACAGGGTTAGTAACTTGTTGATAACAGTTTTTTTCACCCAAAGCTGTTCAATTCCAGTAGTGTTTGCTGTTGTTGAAATGGCTCAGGCTGAAACACAAAATTCAGATCAGTTAATGAATTACAGCTTTAACCCATGAGCATCCAGCACTGCACAGTTTCTGGATATGCAGCTTGATATCCTCAACTCTCAGAGCCACAAGTTCAGCAAATCCAAAGCAAGTTCAGACAGGTGTTACCTACTCTTGCTGCCTTCTCTGCCAAGGGGCCAGGAAGATGCAGCACAGTTTGAGAGAGCTGCCAGCTCCTCCCCTGGCTTGGAAGGACACAGCTCAAAAGCAGAGCAGTGCCTGAGACAGCCAAAGCCCCCAGGTCCCAGGATGGGGTGGGGTTAGTGGCCATCAGGGGTTCCTCTGTGGGATCCTCTCCCAGGATGAAAGCATGCTTTGTTCTTGCCACCAAGCTGGCAGTATAAACAGCAGAAGCCTTGAAGCCTGTCTGCTGAGGGAGGCACTCGTGCAAGTTGGTGCAGTATCTGATGTCTAAGAATTTGGAAGCCCAGGAATATTTCTCCACAGCAAAGGCAGCCCCAGCAGCCGTTCCCCACAGGAATCTCTGGTAGCCCATCCAGGCTGAGGATGCCCCTGTTTCCCTCTCTCCCCTCAGGGAAGGGATTCATAGTCTCTGCTCTCCTATTAGCTAGCTGCCCACCTATTTCCACAAGACCTCAAAACCTTTTATCCTTGAACGGGCCAGGACTCAAGTCTGTACAACTTCTCATGTTAACCTCCACTTGAACAGAAGTAAAGGGTAGACTGTGGGAGGAGCTCAAATCCAAGCAACCACATTCAGACTCTCAGCATCTAGAACTGTATCAATTCAGGGGAAGTCATGTTAAACTTCTGTAGAGTATTTTCAAATTGGATTCATTGTGGTTTTTAATTCCCATTCATTGCTTCTCTTTCCACCTTTTTCTGCTGGGTTAAAGGGCTCTTACACAAAACATCATCTTCTTACTGTGGGAGCAGATGTCTGTTCCCAAAGCAAGGTGTATATACTTGAGTTTTTGTTTTCCTGTCCCTTTTGTTCTTTGAAAGATAACCCAGCTGCACAACATACTTAACCAGAGGGCAAATCTTGTTTCAATCTAGTCTGTTATAAAGCAGGAGGGGAAAGTAAAATAAAAAATAAAGAGTGTTTTGGTTTTCATTTTGTTGTTTTTAATAGAACAGGCATGGTATTTCTGGGAAATGTTTCTGCTAATATTTCAGGGGTAAGTCCCACGTAAAGTGAAGAAGAAAGCTCCTCCTCAAATGGTATAATTAACTTATTAACTACAATAAGTTGTTCTTCCACGTGACTTTTCCTTTTATTTTTTAATAGCTTTTCAAGTGCATGGCTGCTTTTTACCCATGCAGAGTATGCAGCAGACAAGAGAAGGAGCCATCTGTGTTGGCTGTTAGGCAAAACAAGAAGTAATTACCAAAGCTACTTTTGATTTAGCAGTTTTACAAATGGATCACAGTACTCTGGCCTATGTTTTACTGCTGAAATTATTTCAAGCCTTGACTAGAATTATTCTGCTCTTATCTGCCCACAGCCAAGCACCTGAATCTATATTTAAGCACCTGCAATCTATTCTGATTTTCAGGACACACAGCATGTACTGTTCCCTCTGCTGTTCAAGGAATCTGTACAGGCTCAGTTTCTCTGAAAATTTAGGCAGTTAAACCCAGAGAGAGGCTTATGCAATCACATTTGCCAAGATCAAGCTTCTGTGTCATTCCTTTGTTGTGAATGTCCCTTCTTCACCTCCACCCCCTAAAAAACACCAGGAAAAAAAGAGAGAAAGCACTGTTCCTTGCAGGAAACCTTGTGATTCACATGTAGTGTATCAGTAGCGTGGGATACCTCTACCCTAGAGACCAGGTGTCAGTGTTCCATCTGACAAAGCTCTTCACATCAGGGGACAAGGTAAAATTCTCAAAATGGGCATTAAAAACTTCCATGTGGATGTGAATGCCAGGCTGAAACCTGCTTTTCCTGTGGCCAAATCCATGAGGAGTACTCACAGCTTCACACAGTGCCACCCCACTGCCCTCTGGGACAGAGATCCTGAGCTGACTCTGTTTAATGGAGAGTAACATAGGACCTGGAGAACATGTGGCCTTCTGGGGAGCAGCAACTCAAACCTTTTGGACACAAGCAGCAAAAAGCTTGTGTCCAGTGTACAAGCTGGTCATTAGCAGCTGTTACTGTGCAGCCTGAACTGCCCCATCTACCCCCAGCAGCAGCAGCAGCAGGGACTTCCACCAGTCCAGACTGCATTTCATCCTCAGCACTTCTCACTGGACAAAAGGGTTGAGATCTGGTGATGTTACAAGTGGTGTTTTGATGATATATTCCTATCAGAGTGAGCAGGACTAAGCTGTCTCGTGTCCTTGGGCTCCCTGGGATATTACCCTGATGAGTAACAACCTCTTTGGCCAATTTTTTTGGATGCTGCAGTTTTATCCCATGACACTGTACATGCCACATCTCTCTGAGCTATCCAGAGGTTTAGGCAGTACTTGTAAATACCATGTATTTGTACATAGATAAAAGTCTTGGGGCCAGGGATGACCAACAGTCCAGAAAGTCCATTTGGTAAGTGAGGGTTGATAACTTCATCCTACCCAAGTGGGTTCTTCAGATGGGAGAGATGCTGCTGTAGAAGTGATCAACACCAAAGAGGCTTTCAGAGTCTTCTTTTTTGTGCTTGTGCAGGAGAAGGAGCTTCTTTAATGCTCCTATTGCTATGGGCTTGTTACAAGATAGTGTAATATAAAAGTGTCTGTGAGTTTTAATGAATTTGTAAGTCATAGCACAAAAAGGGTGTCTTGGGGAGAAGATTGTTGTCACTGCTGGAAACAGAAGTGGGAAGATGATTTTCCCTCTGAGAGGTGACATTTTCAAATGCAGAATCCCAGTTTTGTCTCATGTTCCTCATCTATGTAGGTATTCCTTTTTGCATCAGAGAGCAGTAATACCCAGCAGATTGCTGCTGGAGGATTACCCAAATAACAGTGAAGCTTCTCCTTCTAACACAGGCTGAAGAGTCGTACAAATTGAAGAATCCTGAAAATACGGATCCTCTCTCCTCATGATTATTGTTCCTTGCAGCAGATTGTTAAATGTGTACCACCATTGCTAAATATGGAGTAACCTGTGTCCAGCAGAGAGCACCTGGACCCAGCTGATCTGTAAGAAAAGCCCTACAATCCAGGATTCCTACAAAGTCCCAAAATTCCTTCTAGTTTTCCACAAAAGACATGATTCGGGAGAACAAGTGCCCAATCCATTTAAAAGCAGCAGATGTGGGGCTGCTGTACCCATTCAGTATCCAATGGGTATTGCCTGAGCTGTGCTATCCCAGTTATCCTGGCTGCTGCTGAGGAAGCTGTGGCTGGCCCCATTGGTGAGCCAGCTTGGATGGGTGAAAGGCTGGGCGAGCTCAGGTGTTGGGAGAGACTGGAGATGATGGGGCAGGCAAAGTGTGCCCAGCACTGAGTGACTACACAGGCAGTGGGTCCTGCCCTGGGGGTGTCAGTAGCAGATGACATCACCTGGAATCCCCAATGGATAAACATTAGGTGCCTCATTGGAGATGAATGGATTGTGCTCCACTGAAACCTTCAAGAAATTTGTAAGCAGACCATGCTTTTGTTTCCCTCACAGCAAGCAAGTCTCTTGTGTGAAAGACCTCATGGTGCTCTGTTCTCCGTGCAGGCATGGCATTTCAGGGTCTCTTCACAACAGGCACCTGAACACTGCACTCTTGCTTCAGGGTTTTCCTGACATTTATGAGTCATTTGTCCTTCCCTGACCTGCATGAGGGAACCTGGCCGACCAGGCTGTGTTAGCAAAGCCATCACTCCCCAGAAAGTAAAAGTTGCACACATTCAAGAGAAGCACTCTTGTTGCTAGTTGTGAAAGTCTTTTGAGACATGTTATCTCAGTTCCAAAAGAGTGAGCAAGGAATTAGCAGTGTAGTAAGTGGAATTAACCTTACCTAGTGTTATTAACCCATCTCATCCCTTTCTAATCCATGGTCATCTTCCAGCATGGACAGATTTTGAGCCCTTGGAAACAACAGATTCTAATTGTCTCCTTTTTCGCTCTTCCCCAGACTTCTCTTACATTTGACAAATTTTTACCAGGAGAGGAACATCTCAGACCAGATTGTGTCGTGGTTATTGTGAGCATTTATCCAGGACTGTCCAGCCTTAGCTTGGGTGGGTTTAAACTCAGGAGCCACCACTCAGACCAGCAAACCCTCCACCACCACCCCATGTGCTGTCGGGGAGGTCAGCCTTGATCCCTGCCTATGCCTGGCCAAAGGCAGTTTGCTTCACTGGCTGAGCCCAAGCCCTCTCCATGCCACATCCCTGTGGCAACTGGGACAGCAGCCATTATGCTCCACAAAGCCCTTTTTCTCCCATCCAGAGCTATTCCTAAATTCCTCAATGTCTGCAGATATTGCCTAGCACAGTCTGTCCCATGCCAGCCTCTACCTGACCTGGTGAGCAGCACCACGGCCTTTTGATCAGTTCCAAAGGAAATGTTGGCTGCAGAGATGAAAACCAAAATCCTGGCAGTAGCACATCTGCCCTTCATCACAAGAATCCAGGAATTCTGTGTAGGGACAGATGAGTCCAAGCACCTGGCAGGCAGCTGAGCAGATGAGTCATTTGAGGAGCTGGGGCTGACAAATGATGTGTGCTTATTTAATGTATCCCAGGATTCCTGTCTGCTTTCAAATTGCTCAGGGATGTTTGTTGAGGCTCTGGGGATGTTGGAGCTTCACAGGCACACTTGACTCCTGAAAGGAGCAGTTTGATTCTGATACTTAGCTCAGCACTTTCTGCTTCATAAATATCTCAGGCCTTAAAGTCTCCAGGCTGGGAGGCACTCAGATGGATGAGGACCTGGGGAATAGTTCAGTGTCTTGGGGAGAAACAAAAAGATCTTTCTGAATGATCTCCCTGTCTCATTTCCAGAGTTACTGAAGACAATTGTCACAGCATAATCATGAGCTTTATTTCCTTGGGTAAACCAGATTAAAAAAGGGAGAGAAATGAAAAAAAAAAAAAACAAACCCACAACAAGACCTTTGAAATTCTTTGTAAATTGGTGCTTGAGATGAGCCTGTGAGTTGATCTTTCAAAAATAGTGTTTTCTGTTCCACAGGAATCTATAGGAGCTCCACGGTGTGGAGGAGATAAACAGGAAGCACTCCCAAAGCAGCAAGGTTGAAATCCTCAGGCATGGGTTTGAAGTACACTTCCCTTTTGCAATTCAAAGTGAATAAATTACGTGATGGAACTCATTGCCTCAGGACTATGGGGAGGACAAAAATAAAAGCAGGCTTCTGTGCTTCATTTATTTATGGAAGTTATTTACAGCAAGTCTTGTCTAACCAAGGAAGGTTAACACTTTCTCTCTGGGTACCTGTTTGCTGACTGCATCATTCCCTTGGGTTTTGTTTTCCACTGTCTAAGTTGAATCTCCCAAGCTGCAAAATGTTGCTCTTGGTCACTGTCTCACAATATTCCAGTGTTGAGAAGAGCTTGACTTTGTCATCCTTGTGCCTCAGCTGGAAGCAGCTGTAGGCTGCTATCAGTTCATGCCTTAGACCTGCTATGAAACAGCTTCTCCATAATTCCCAACCTTCCCAGCTCCCAGAGGGTGCTGTGCACTGACTCCAGGCAGGCTTCACTCCTCAGGAAAGGAGAAGCTTCTTGACAGAGCTGCTGTCAACTCGTGCCACACAGACAATTTGTGCTTGCAGCTCTGATTTACATGAAGAGGCAGGAACAGGGATTCCAGGACCTACATGAGTTTCCAAATAATAGTGAATGGCTGGGAAAATGCCTTCAGGGGAATTCTGGTGCAAAGCCTGCAGGGGAGGGTGCTGGCCAGCAGCACTGGCCTGGGTTAAGCTGCTCTCTGAGATGCAAGCTGAGGTCTCAGCGTGGCACTGAGATCCATCAGTGCTGCAGCTCTCAGGGGAAAACCACTCTTCAAGTTATCCTTGTTCATTAGGCCTGTTTAATACAGATAGATCAGGGAAGAATGAAGTACAGTGGGCTTACTAATGTTTCTTTAATTAGTAACAGAACAAATATGTTTGGACCTTTAGTGATTATTTTACACAGAGAATATTGGAATGATGCATCGGGAGGTTTTGTGTCCGTTTTGCTCTGTTTTATTACCATGTAAAAATATACATCTGGTACACAAGATTTAAAAAAATTATTTTCACAACAAAATAAGTGCTTTGAGCACTAAAAATTCACTTGTGCACTTTAATGTTGGCCTAAACATTTACATTTTCTAGCCACTTCCCCTCCCTACCCCAAAAGTGGGCAAACCCCAGACTATAAATATTATCTGTGTCAGATATAGAAAACTTTCCCAGAAAAAGAACAGGAAACACAAACATAACAATTCTGTGGCTCAGACAAATTGATTTTCCCTCCTCCAAAACAATAAAAAAGGAAAAATAGAAATATTTTATCAAAATTAAAATGGCACAGGGAACACAACACTAATTATCAGACACTGCAAGCACAAGAAGAGGAAATTTTGAGACATGATACCTTTCAGGGGAGTAATGGCACAGAGCAGGAAGCAATAGTATGCTTGCAGATGGTCAAAAAGGTTTAAGAATCACAGAATAATGGGTTGGAAGGGAACCTTGAGAACAGAGTATAGGAGATGTCTCTTTTGAGTCCTTCACCTGCTGAAAGGTTGCATAATGGAAAACCAGCAGTTTTTACAACCAGCAGTTTTTACAACCAGCATTTGCCCATCTTGAGCTAAGACAACAACTCAGGAAATGCTGAGGTGTTGAAAATGTTGTTTTCTGGCAAGAGTTTCTTGTCACCAGTTTTTGAGACTTTCTCAGGTAGTGTGTGCTGATCACACTGAATAGTGGCCTAGTTCACCTCCTTGGTTGTGGGGGCGCTTGCCATTAGTCCAAGCAGTCTTGGATGCATCTTAGAACATCATCAAGTCTCCTCTTCCAAATGGGAAAAGTCCCTTGAAGGGAAAAATGGTCCCTTTGGTAAAGCATGAATTAGGGCAGAAGGAGACATTCACAGCTCATGGTTAAAAACAGCACAGCAACAACTAACCATGTGAAGGCAGTGGGATGAAATGCCACCAGCTTTGCAGGGCTGATCTCAGGTGTTTCCACAAACCCACTGCCTGTGGGAAAGGTAACACCTGGTAGCCAAGGTCACACCTGCTCACAGGGCAGGAATTGCTAACGAAATATTTGGAGATCAATATAGCTGAGGACAAAACAAGAGGGAATGTCACTGAAAATCTGATGTCAGATTGAGTCTTAGAGTGTGCAAAAGTAAACCAGACTTGCCTCATTCCCCAGTAAGTCAGTGGCTTTCTAAAACAGGAACCATGCAACAGAGATTGGCATCTATTAAAAGAAGAAAAATCTGTCCAGAGGTTCTTGGAAAACTTAGGATTCAGTCGTGGCCTGAAGAGGCACTTCTGCAGCGTTCATAGGTCAGTGAGCTGGAATGCCCAGAGCAAGTCCTGGGGAAGAGGCCTCCCACCACAGGGTGTCTTGTCCCACCACAGGGTGTCTTGTCCCACCAGTCTCTGAGCGAGCCAGCTGAGTTCATCTGCCAGATTTCAGTGGCAAATTCGTTCTGTCATTTCTTTCTGCATTGAAGGGGGAGAGAAAAGAAAGAAACAGTAAGTGCAAAAGACAGGTTGGAGTAGCGTGACGTGTCAGGCAGCTTGGGAGGTGTCCAAAACCAACCGTGGGAGTCTGGGGGAGCCTTCTTTTATTTCCCATGACAGCCCTCCTGGGAACTCAGCTGCCTCAGCAGCTCCATCCTGGCACTCTCCCCAGTCTCTGTGGCACAAGGTTATTTTGGCTGTGCCCTAGCCTTGAGAGCATCCAAGGAAAGAGCTTTGGCTGAGATACTGAAAGATGAAGGTCCTGCTCCTGGCTCAGCTGCAGAGCAGCCAGACAAGGTGATGCCACTCTCAGAGCCCCTCTTTACAGCCTTAGGAGATGGGACAGGGAGCAGCTCCCTGCTGTCACTCCAGGAGCTGGCCACAGCTCACCCAGAGGACCTGTGGTTTCAGCAAGGGATCCATCCCACAGTCACACTGCAATGCAAATGACTGCTAATAACAGGGCCACAGGAAACCTCCAGCTCTGTTTAGGATTACAGACTTTTCTTTAGCCAGAATGGCATCATGCCAGCCACATTAGGAAGGTGTCCAGCTTTCAGCTGGTAGAAGTTGATATTTGTCCTTGCCTTGAAAAGCTCAACTAGCATCTTGTAAATCCTGCAGTGAGAAAAGTGTGATTCCAGCTCATGGGATTCGTGGCTTGTGAATCTGTGTGCCCACAGGTTCCCTCGTGCACCCCAGAGGAAGGCCTGCACCTTAAAAGGTACTCCCAAAATAGACTGGAAGTAGGACTGGTCCATGGAGAAGGAAGAATGCAACTCTGAAAAAAGAAGAACTAGGAAAGGACAATGACCCTTGAGTAACCCCATAAAAGGCCCTTTAGTTATATAAACAAGGGAGACAGAGGCAGCAAACTCTGCTCTTCAGTCCTGAGAACTTTGTTTTTCAAATCCATCAGGGACAGTGGCAAAGAGAGGGTTTTCTTGTAGGAGTAACATGCAAAATCACTTGAGTGCAGAACCTGGCCATCAAATGAAAAGTTGGTGCTCTGCCACAAAATCACATTGCAAACAGGAAATGTCTGCAAACATCTTGGAAGGAAAAGAAGAGGGTGAGAGGACTGTGCCCATCCTCTTGCAGCAGTGTTGCACCCACCCCACTAGCACAACAGCAGGCACAAAAGCAGCTGTGAACACGAGGGACTGCAGTGACCAGTGGGCTGACAAGTCACCAGTGAGCTCTTCAGACCAGCCCCAGATGTCCAAGGCTTTCCTCACATTCTAGAAACCCCCCCAGCTCTGCTTTAGTGTGTAACCAGAGGACCCCTGCCAGTGCTGCAGCTCTGCACCACGAGCTGCCCTCGTGAAGGAAGCAAGTGCATGGCTTCTCTCTGGCCCCATCTTCCTTGATTTATTGAGAGTGAATCACTGCCTTTTGCTAGTTCTGCTGTACAAAGGATCTCATTCTCAGTTCCCAAGATTTGCTGCTAAGAGATCACATCCCACAGAAGCTCGACAAAAGGGAAATTGAAGCAGCAAAGGGAGATTCAGGCAGAGGAAAGCTTAGAAGTCTGTCATGGGATTCATGGGGACTAACTAAATGCAAGGTTAGGATAGCTGTCTGGACTGATGAGGCAGCCTGGTTGCAGGACAGTCTCATACACACCTGAAGCAGCTCAGTGCCTGAGGGAAGGAGGCCCTTCCTCCTCTTCCCTTGTGGTTGGGTCTGCTTGAGGTTTGGATGGCAGGCAATGAGACACAGACAGACCAGGGGCAAATGTGTCTCATTTCCTTGTAGTTTGACAGTGGTTGCATCACAGGGAAAGAATCTGTTCACCTGAGATTTATGGAGACCCATCAGTCATCTCATGTTGTATGTGAGTCACTGGCATTGAAAGCCTATTTAGCAAAGTCAGCCTCTGCTTTGGCTGCTAGGTGTTAATTATTTACATTAGCAAGCAGCAGTCCAAGGGGATGACACTACTATGGACTGTACAGCAATGCTGAAGAGGTTTGTCATGAGGAACACTGACAGAGGACAGACTGATGCTGAGCTGCCATTTTCTGGCCCTGAGGGCCATTGTGATACTGTGTTACAACTGAATTCTACAAAATAATTAAAGTCGATACTGTTGTCATTCAAGTCTCCCCTGATTAGATCACCACATCACCATCCCCCTAAATCACAACTAGAGTGGCTAGGCAGAAAATTGACTGAGACAAATGAAAGCAGAGGAGCAAAGTGCTCAGCACTGGGGCAGGGGCATCTCCCCCACCTCCAGATCCTAAGCAAGCAGCTGGGACTCTTCTCAGCTCATTCTCGGATTGTATCCTCTTGGTCTTCCCTGACTCTCTGCTGCTGGATGTGGCCTTTTCTGCAACCCAGCCCTTATCACAGCATGCAAACTACTGGGTTTCCTGTTAATTCTTTCCCCACTGCAACATGTCCTCCCTAGGTCAGACTACACTCAACCTTGTCTGAGACAAACTTGCTTCTCTTACAAAACCAACTATGTGCATTTTCTACTTTATGAGCCCTGGGCTGTCTGGCCTCTGCTTCCCACAAATCCTGCAGTTGTCAAGGGCTCTCACCTCCTGCCAGGCTAATTGCTTCCCAAGGGAAGCTGTAGGGAAACTGGGAGATCCAGGGAGGCCTCTCCAGCATGGCCTTGACAGCTGTTGTCTGAAGCTGTGTGTCCTATGAGGGCTAGCCTTTCCTGCAGCCTCACTGTAATTCACACTAGGATCTCAAGCAGGGAATGCTAAAAGAAAAACTGTGGAGAAGAGACTTTGGCTTAAATCTGACTCCTGAAAGCCACGTGGGTACAACTAGCTGGAAACAGTTTGATGTGCAAATTGCATTAGAGCTACCAAGTCACTATGGGGACACTACTGTGTGGTGGTCCTGAGGGTATTGAAGTTCAATTCACAGACATGACAACAGAGGCAAAGGTTAAGAAAGGATCAACAGTTTCCTTGGTGCTGCTGGGAATTTCTCTCTCAGAGCACCAAGGCTGATGGTCCCAGCACAGAAAACATGACTGTGTGTCTGAGGCAGGGTGGCCAAAAGAGACCAGAAAGGGTCAGCACTGTGTGACCAGCCCACACCACCCGCCCTCCACCTCCCCATCCCGGGCCATCCTTACCAAAGGCTCCAGCTCCCGGTGGTCAATGAGGCTGAACTCCCTGATGAAATAGTAAAAGTGCTTGTAGCAGGTGTTGACGTGAGCCTCAGCTCCCATGCTGATGATGCTGTCAAAGTGGTGGATGTAGACGTGGACAAAGACACGGAAGAGGCGGGTGAGGATCTTGGTGCAAACTTGCTGGAACTGCTTGGGGAAGGGAACACCTGCAAAGCAGAAGCAAATTGGAAGCCATTGGAACATTAAAAAAAAAACCAAAAAAAACCCCCAACAAACCAGCATTTAAATGTCTCTGTCACGCTTGACAGACAGTCATAGTTGACAAGGAAGGAGACCCTTGGCTAATGCCAAGAGTGACACTGGGGCAGTGTGCCATTGAGCTCTTCTCACATATTCCCTCATTGCCCAACTAGCAATTTCACATGTGCATGGGCTCAGGATTTGGAGAGTTGCCATAGGAGAGAAAAAAGAGTGGGTTTTTTTGAGGAGGCTGCAACTCTCCACATCTGGCTCAATCCAGAGCAATCTGGCAGAAGATCCTTCTGCCCTCTCTCCCTGCCTTTCCCCTACAAGCCTGTGCAGGTACAACATAAGTCAAGTTGTATTTATCCAGGTCCATGAACAAAGCCAAACCATCTCCCACCAGAAAAGATACCTTCCTCTGAACCCAAAAGCATGGCTCATTCTGTTTTCCTTCCTCCTCACACCCTCAAACATCACTTCTGATGCATCAGCAGAAATGGGTGGGGCTTCTACCTTTTTCCTGATTCTTATTTCAATAAAATGTCTCATTAAACCAGGAAGAAAACCACCCATCTTATTGATGTTTGGGTTGCAATTTCATTGTGCCTGTATAATCCTGAGATATCCTCATAGGATGGGACCCACCACACCTGCCTCTGTACTTTCAGCTTTGTCCTGCACAAGGACACGGTGTTGAATATTTCCATCCTTTTCAAAATGCACTGCCATGAAAATCTCAGGGTGTGATACCATCAGTGCCAGCAACCTTGGGGTAAATCTCTAAAGGAAACATGGCTTTGAAACACTAAACTTTTTGGGGGTTTTTTTGGTTGGTTTTTTTTTTTTTTTTGGTTTTGTTTTTTTTTTTTTTTGTGAGGAGGAGAATGAAACAACTAATGTTTGTTTTCCTGAGGCTTCTTCCTCTCCCCAGAGCAATTCAATGCAAATACACAACGAACAAAATAAAAACCTCCCTTCTCACGGTTATTGCAGCCTCCTCCCTTAGCTTTTTATTAATGCAGCACTTAACCTCTTGAAAATCCTTCCAAACTAACTCTGCTCAACCGTGGCCAGCTTGCACGTTTTGTGCACAGGAAAGCATCAGCAAATCTCTTAGCTAAAAAATTAAAAATGGTAATTTTATCTTTCAATCTTTCTCACCAGCCTTGCTAGGCAATTAAAACTGGTTTTTTTTCCCAAAGGCTTCTGGCAGTTTTGTTTCCCAGCAGCAGTGCCCAGCCCCTCTCCTCCGTGGGTGGCAAATGCAAAGGTTCCATCCTTCCGACATCACGTGTGGAGCCTGTTTTCAATCACCAGGGCTGGGCAGGTGTTGGGTTTGGAACTCAAAGAAGAAAATTATTTTTGGTCTAAAGCAGAGTCACCCTGAGCACAGCCCAGTCTCCCTTTCCTGCAAGCACAGTGTTGGAGCAGAGGGCAGGGCTCAAGTGTCTGTGCTCGTGCCACATCTGGATGTCCCAACCAGCCCTTGGAGAAGGACACAGGTCTTGTCTCAGCGTCACACAGAGGTGGTTTTGAGACTGATTTGTGGCCACTGCTCTGCATAACCATGAGCACACTGCAGCCCCAGGGCTGCTCCTGCCACAGGGACCTCAGCATGACCTGTTTCACCACCAGCTCTGGAGATCCCATTAGGATTTTTCAGGAAAGGTGTTCACATCTGGCAAAGTACGACCAGGCTGTCCCTATGCCAACACCTTAGAGATGTGACTGCAGATCTGCTTCTGCCCATCACCCTTGGCTACAGAGCTCTCCCTGCCTGCCAGTCTGACACAGGCAGGGATCAGAGAGCTCTCCAGGCTCCCCTGCAGGCAGGAGGGACACAGTGCTTTATCAATGGCTTCATTTGAGCTTTCTGCCCTGAGTGAGGATTTGCTGAGCAAATAAAAGCTGGAATAGCCCAGCTGGGGACTCAGACATGCCATTAGGGTGGCCCCTCCAGAGCAGCTTTGAAGAACTGGCTAAGAAACATTTCTTTTTTTTTAAATAAAGCTCATCTCAGCAAATAATTGCTGGTGAATGCACATTCCTGGGCCGTGGCTGGGGAATACACACTGTTCTGGACAGCCTGTCATCTCCCTGGGACCAGAGGCACCTGGGATCTCAGCAAGTGCCCAGGAGCAGGCAGGAAGGCATTTGCTGCCATCAGTTTGTCACCCGTCCCAGTCAAAGCAGGCAGTGAGGGAGAAATCCGAGCTGACCATCACTGGGAAGGTATTGCCAAACTGCAGAGAGTGATAGTGAAGGAAAGCAGCAACCCTGAGCCCAGTCCTGAGCCAAGAAGGAAATAAGCTCAGAGAGTGAACAGCAGATCAAACAGATCTCAGGCTCCCAGGGCTGATGGCACCTATGGTGCAGATCCTGCTGTCAGATGGGCCACCTCCAGACATGGCAGATGGTGACAAGTGGCTTTCCACAGCTTTTGTCCTGAGGTTAGCCAGGAATTGCCTTATCTCATACATCTGTCACCAGCAAGTCCTCACGGACATGCTGGCAGCTGAGAGACTTAGAGAAGAGACACCTCCAGCTACATTCTGGGCTCTCCAGAAGCAGCTTTTGTATCAGGAAAGAGAGATTTAGCTTAAATCACAGAATCAAAGGATAGTTTGAGTTACAAAGGATCTTTAAAGGTCAGCTAATTAAAATCTCATGGTCATCAGCAACTATGGGAGTTGTTGAACTCCTAAACCTAATGATGTATGGAAAGACACTATCAGGCTGCCAGGACCTCCAAGCTCACTTCTGGACTACTCAACCACTGCGTTTCACTCGAACCAGGAGCACGGGAAGCTCTCCGGAGCTGAGGCTGAGCTGCCCTTCTTTGTGTCCATCACCAGGTGTCAGTGTGTGGCAGTTTTGTGTCCCCTCCAGGCACGGCCAGGCTGTGCTGGTGGCTGCCTGGCACTGATGGACTGCTACAGGTGCCACGTCAGGACACCCCCTCACTATGCTCCTTTGGGATCGCTCGGGTCCCGCTCCGACTCTTTGTCCCCGCAGCACCCTCGCTTGCACACCGGCCCAGGGAGGCACAGCAGGGTCCTGCTGCCTGTCCCCGTGCTGCAGCCTGTCCCCAGGCTGTCTCCTGGGCCAGGACCCTCGATACCGGCCAGCGAGGCTTGACTGGCCCTGCATCTGGCACAGGGCTCTGTGCCAGCTGATCAAAGCCCTTCCCCTCGGGAAGGAAGCAGGGCGGATATCTCACATGCAGATTGCCAGCAGTGGTGCCTCGCTGCTGATCTCCAGTGCCTTGGAAAGAATCCCACAGCAGCCCCAGCAGCACTGGCCACGCTGGTGGGGAGCAGGAGAAACACCCCATCCCCTCGCCCAGAGCTGAAGGAAGGGGCTCTGCACTAGAGGCCGCACCGAGAGCAGCAGAAGGATCCGGCAGGAATGCGGCTTGCCCTGGGCCAGCGCTGCTGGCGCAGCGGATGTCCAGCAGACAGCACATGTGACATCCTCTCCGGCACGGGAGGGGACACAGCCAGGGCAGGCTGCGCCTCCTCCCTGCAGCCAGGCACGCACTGCAGCCAGGGGACAGGCACGGCACAGGGCTCTGCGGCCACACGCCCCTCCTGCCCTTGCAGGCGCTCAGCCTCCCACTGGGCTCGCTGCCATTGCCACCAGGGCTGCTCCGCCTGCTGGGAGGGTCACAGCGACAGCGAGCGCGGAGCCTGGCGCCCCTTCCCCCGGGGAGGGGCAGCTGCTCCCCCCGGGGCTCCCACCTCCCTGCCAGGCAGGTCAGCCTCACAGCCAGCACAGAGAGACCGAGCAGTGGCCAGTGCACCGACAAATGGCACCTGGGAGTGGGGCACTGGTGGCCCTCGCTCAGGGGACTTGCTCCATCTCGAGGGTGGCACATCGTGGCACAAACCAGGGACAGTAGCAGATGGATGAGACAGAGGGATGAGTCCAATGGGACAGGCCCTGCATGGGTGAGGTGTCCTCTCAGCAGAAATACAGCAGGCCAGGGAAAGTCAGGATGGACCTCCAGGTTTGACAAACCACCCCAACAGGGTGATGCTGCTTGGGTTTGCTTCACCCTCCCCAGCCCTGAACACCTGCAGGGACCAAAAAACACCATCCTAGCTCATCCCATTGATGGTGCTCTAACTGCCCAGGGGGACAGCAGAACATCACAAAACCCACCTGGGCTGATTTAAAAGCACTGAAATTACCTTTACATTTAGTTCCCTGGTGCTCACCATCCAGCAACCTTGGAGAAAGCAGCAGCAGCCCACAGTCTGCAGGCAGCAGCCACCCTCTGACTCTTCTTGCATGATGTTTAGTTTAGATATTAGGAAGAATTTCTGCTCCAAGCCAAGGCAAAAGCTGTAAGTACAGCAGGTACAATTTCACTCCGAGCAGAGTGACTCACAGCCCTGAAATGAATTGGCACCTTTAGTTTGTCTTGGATGTTTTGCTTGAAAATCCCAAGATATGATTTAAAGCTCCAAGGAATCTGTTTTCCCACTCTGTACTGATTGCTTCAAAACATAAGGAAACCATGTGTAAAAGGAAATGAAAATGAGAGGTAACAAAGTGCCTGTGCTTAGGGTAAAGGAGTGCCAAAGGGCCCTGGATCTTTCTTGCCATCTCCTATCCCCAGCACTTGTGCACCAGCCAATTTAATTTTTTCACGATGAATCAGTACTGGGAAGCTCTTTTGCTTCTTGGCAATTGTATTTTTTCTTCCTCTGCAAATGCAGTAATTCAGTGAACTTCGTGATGAATTGTTGTTGTTATTTCTCAATTTCATGTTGGCCACCGTGGTGTTCAGTGATTCATTTTTCCTAAAAATAAGTGTTTAAAGCCCTGTTTAAAACTAATGGCATGATGGCAGCTGCAAGCTGGTGTGGCATTAATTTTGGAAGGAAAAAAGCAGAAGAAAAAAAAAAAGTAAAAAAGAGCCAGCTGAGAGAACACCAATAATTAGCTGAATTCTGAACATTTTTCTCCTGTTGTTATGGCAGAAAGTATCAGATCATTTCACACCAGGTTTTCTCTGGTTTTTATAATTGTTCTGGGACTGTGTGTGAATGACAGGCTTGAGTTTTAAAAAGCTTTCCAAGAACTGTTACAAAACCTCCTGTGGCCGGCGCTCTGCCGAGCCCCAGGCAAACCTGGCGGAGAGCGCGGGGTGTTCCCAAACCCTGCACCCATCGAACAGCAGCGAGGCTCCAGCAGCCACCCCCGTGCTGATGGGGCACACCTGGCCTTTGATGCTGGGCTGACCAGTGCAGACACAGCCAAGGAGCCTGGAGACCCCATCCAAGCATCCTTCCTCCTCAGCATGGCACTGTCCAGCAGCAGCTCCCTGAGACCAGGCACCACAGGGCTGGGAGGAGAGGATCTTTTCCAGGTGGTAATTTGTTCATGGATGTCCACTCACTGAATAAATCTACTGATACAGTTTTACCAGCTCATGAAAGTACACCTGTAGAATCATTTATATTTCTCCCTGCATGGGAAAAATGCTTACTCTCCATTTAAATGTGTTTTTCAGGACAGCTGCTTTGGTTGGAAGAATGGAAACAAAGCACTAGCACACACCAAATGATATGGGTTGTCTGGGAAAGCTGCTCTGTAGATTTATAGCCATCAGGCTGGCAGAGCTCACCCCATGCAGGGATTTGTCTCATCCTAACTGGCTGACAAACAGCTTCCCACTCCAGAGAAAGGATCAGACAGTGGGATGGAGCCCTGCAGGTAGATTTCCCTGGGCATGGAGAAGACACAGTATCTCTCCCAACCCTTGCTGTGGAATGCAGGGGGCTTGGCAGCCCCCCCAGACCTGCTAATAATCTCCACCACTGGGATTTTCTGCTGGTGCCAGTCGAGGGCTGCAGTCCTGCTGGTTAACTCTGCCAGGTCACAAACTGTCTGCTGGTGTCGGGCTCCCTTCCTGCCATGTGGGATGCCAGCTGTCCCTCTGGCCTCTCTGCAGAGCTGGCAAGAGCTCTGTATCACACAGCCTGGCTAAACTAGAGGTGTTGGTCACTCTGCTCCCCTCCCACCTCTGACAGTGCTGGAGGAGCAGATGCTTTAATGTGCAAATCAGCCCAGCTCTGCTCTGGTCTCTGGAGCTGTGACCATTTACCCCAGCCAAGGTCTCCCCTGTGGTGCCTAAGGACCCTGAGTGAGTGAACCATCTCTGCTCATTTCTAGCTGAGCCTCTCACTCCGGGGTGAAAGATTTCCCCCCTCTGACCCAGGAGATACCTCTCAACTGCCAGGAGCCTGCCAGCAAGCCCTGCTGAATCATGTGCTGGTTCAGGCTGTGTAGCTCTTGGATGGAGGAGGAGGAGCTGAGGTTAGCCTCCAGCAATGTTTGTGAGTTTGGGAAACACTTGCTGCTTCTAAGAAAAACAAATTTAAAAAGAGAAGAGTCTGTTTTGTCTGTGGTCAGGTGGCCTTAGCCAGGGAAATCTTTGTGCTGGGGCAGCTTTACTGCACATGGCAAAGAGGGGCCAGGAGGGGAAGCTGAGATGCACACAGCTCATGAAACACCTTCTCAGACACTAGGCAGCTGTGCCCAGGAACCTCTCCAGCACAAGCAGGAGTGAAACAAACCTTCATGCTAAATCCCATCTCTGCTGCTAGCATCCAAGAGTCTCCGCACAACTCCAAAGCATGACATTTGTAATTTCCCCTCATCACTTCATCAAGCTCCTTTCCCCTCCTTAAAACAGCTCTCATCTCCTCTGTGTCCTCTCAGTGGAGAGGATATTCCCCTTGTCCTGGGGCTTTTCCCAAGGGCTTGCTCTTTAGGAGAAAGGTTAAGCACCTCTGTTTGGTCACCCTGGCCACTGTCCCTGAGCCCCACACCCTGGCCAGCCTCCTCTGTCATCCAGTGCATTTCCCTTCAGCCAAACACCCCATCCTCTGAAATGCCAGAGCTGCCAATAAATTACCAGTGAACAAGGCAGATAACTGGGGACACACTGATGACAAAGTGCCAGCAGCTCCCTCCTCCCCCTGCCTCCCCCAACAGCCTTTCATGTGTTTTAGAGTGCAACCTCAGCCTGAGTTCCCTTTCACTTGTGTGAGGCCAAAACCACCAAGACACAGGGCTGACACAGGGCCTCAAGTCATTCAGGGGACACAAGGGTCCCCACAACAAAAGGGACTGGAAAAGGGACCCCAGGAACAGCCTTGGAAGAGAAAAAAATGGATTTGACCCATGTTCAGCTACAGTCATCCTGGATCTCACCCAGAACTGCCCCCAAACTGAAATGAAAGGAGAAATGGAAACCAACCATCCCTCCCCACATCAGGATGTGCTACAACTCAGAGGGAGAAGTGCCAGAAATGAAGTGAAAACCACCAGGCCCGTGACTGTGTTTGGCTTTTGTACCTCAGAGATGTGGGAGAGCAGAGGGTGCTGCAATGTCCCTCCCATGGCTGGCTGCTTTTTGAGGTGTTAACACTCCCTGTACACCTTTACTTCCCAGAGCAGTGTCAAGCAGCCTCACATCCCAAATCCTACCTGAAAGGCCTGAAATTGGATCAGGACACTCCTTTCTGGCTGGAGGGAAAACAGAGTAAATCCATGCTTTCAATGACATGCAGATCTTCTCCTTGGGGACAAGCCACCTCAGGAAGAAGAACACCACCCATGACCCCTGTCAGACTCCAAGGGCCAGAGACTTTCCTTAAAAGGACACACAACTACATGTACAGCACAGCCAAATGGGGCTACAACAGTGAGTAATGCCAGAAATCCCACACAGACCATTTTCCTCAATGTTTCCCAGTACATTAATGAAAATCTTGACCATAAGCTGCACTGATTTCATAAAGCTCTGTCTGCTTGGCAAACAAAAAAGGTCAAGTAGACTTGCAAAGCTATGCCTTTCCAGCCCCAAGTTCCTTAAATCTTTTTTTTTACACTAAAGTAGCTTCATATTCCATCTGAAAAACCTCTCCAAGGCATGACCTGAGACTCTGGAAGCCCCATCAGCTCCAACCCCTGAACTCATCTCCCCAAGTGACAAAAAGCAGCTAAGCAGCAGCTGATATCAGCCTTGGCAGCTGCTGAGCATTGCAGGGCAGCAGCAGAGGGGCTAGTTTGAAAGCTGTGCTACCTTTGGCAGCTGCTGCAGGCAGCTTTTTTTGAAGAGGTGTATCATACACCCTGGGCCTTGGTAGTGGCAAGGCCACATCCTAGGGACATCTCTGCTCAAGCAGTGCCTCAGCTACCTAGCAAGATGTGAGGTCTAATCAGGGCTGAGATGGAAAGGGGCTGAGGAGAGAAGCAGCAAGGGTTGGATCTTGGGACCATGAACCTACATGGAAAACCAGAAAGAAACTGAGTTGACTAGTTGAGAGAAAAGCAGGGATGTGATGACCACCTCTAACCAGCCCTGCAGCTCAACCTCTTGAGGAAAGGCGAGGAAGCTAATGACCTACCAGCCTTCATTTCTCTCAAACACAGAATAAGTTCAAGCACAGAAGAGGAGAACATTGTGTTCCACATCCCCTAGTAGTAGGATGAGAAATCCCAAACTCAGTTTGGCGAAAAAGAGTGTGGGACAGACACTGAGAAACACCTGGAAAGGGAAATGCCACTATACTTTGAAGTCCATCAACACCAACCCTGAGGTGCAGCTTGGGAAGTTACAAGCCCAGCCTTCCTGCAGGGAACCAGAGCCCACTCACCTATCCTGGTGGGGAAGACGTCCTCGTTGTTAATGAGCATCTCGATCCAGTCCATCAGCATGCACATGTACTGCGGGGCCGACAGCTTGGTCGGCTTCTTGTACTTGCTGTCATCCTGCCACCTGTACTCGTACTTGAGCCCCCCGGACATGATGGGGCAGCTCCTCTCGGTGCAGTACTCCGACATGGTGCCGTAGATGAGGTTGATGCGGTTGAAGAAGTCCACCACGTGCACGGCGATCCAGTCGTTGATGCTCTCGCCGGGAGGCAGCTGCACCACTGCCTTCAGGTCCAGCCCGGACTTGAGGGAGGCCTGGGCTCTCTTGTACAGCTCGAAGCGCTGCGTGCCCGGCTCAAACTTCTTTCGGGGCCGGAACGTTTTGTCTTTGTTGAAGACTTGCTTGAGACACAGGGCCATGGCGGGCAGGGCCAGCCAGGGCGAGGGCAGAGCTCAGAGCAACATGAAACCCAGGGCTGGGGTCTTCAGGGATGGAGGATTCTGGGAGGAGAAGGAGACACGTTTCAGTCACACGTGAAGACAGCTGCGTGCCTGGACACACTTGCAGGGCTTCGCACCACTGACCCCACCGCTCTGACAGCACCTGGGGACACAGATTTGGAGTGAGCTTCTGGCCCCTCTGCACCCACCAGGGTGACCTGGAGCAGCTGCTGCCACCTCACACGGCAGCTCCTGGCACTGGAGAGGGCACACCCTGCCACATGTGCCCCATGCAAGGCTTGATGGCAGTCACAGCCCTTCCTCCCTCCTGAGCACCCCAGGAGCTCACCAGGCTCCAGCCAACTTCTTCCTTGCAGGCTTTTACCAACAAGTGCTGCAAGAAAGTGAGAGCCATGATATCAGCAGAGTTCACCAGTTCGGGCAGTCCCACTCTGGTGGCCTTTTCCTCTCCTGGCAAAGGGAAAGCATCTCTTTTCCAGGGACTTGTCAGTACAAACAACCCCTGACCCTGACCCTGCAGCAGAGGCTGGCAAGCGAGGCCCCGGGGACCACGCTGCGACCGCGGCTGGCTGCTGGTTCACACAGCCCCAGCGCCAGGATCAATGGGAAAAGGGGGGATTATTTTTGTTGTTCTGCCTGGTGTGTTTGTCCAAAAGAACAAAACCCACATCCGAAGAAGGGAAACGCAGCCCAGCACAGCAGAACAACACTGCCAGGATGCCGCCGGCTCTGCCGGCATGCACACAATGCACACCCAGCCCTCGGGGCGGTGCAGCCGATGCTCCGGGTGACTCCAGGGCTCAGCAAAGTGCTGAGCTCACCCCTTCCTGCCCAAGAGTAGCAGCACAGATGAGGGCTGCATTTTCCTTTTCCTCCCTGAAATCCAGGGGAAATCCCATCTGCCCAAGGCTGTCCTGGACAGGCTGGAATTGTGTGTTTTGTTACCTGCATTAATCACCAGTGGTGTTAATGTGAGACCAAGGCCTCCTTGTGTTAAATGCCTTGCTGAGGCTTAGGGAAGAGAAAGTTCTCCAACAGCCTCCCCCTGATGGGAAGAGATGGAGAAACAATTAAGAAAAAGGAAGGAAAATATTTATGGAAAAGAGAAGTGACTGACCCAAAGTCACAAGCAGGAGGGAATGGTGCAAACCTTGGATGAACATTCACCATTAAAAAGAAAACTTTAGCCAAAAGCTTGCTATTTAAATTCTGTTTTCTAAACTCAGTCCTGAGCCTGAGACAGGTCCTATTTTGTGATCAGCTAAACATCTCTCAAGTGAAACCCTCTGCTCCCCTTAAGGCTCTCCCCAGGGTCATCACTGGGAGGCAGCAGGACCAATGGTCATCCCAATGCCTGCAGGATCTGCTGGCAGGGATTTCTGCACTGCAGCCAGCAGTGAAAATCCCTCTCATGGATGTGGTGGGTGCAAAACCCTCTCATGGATGTGGTGGGTGCAAAACCCTCTCATGGATGTGGTTCCCTGGTGTGGGTGGGAAGCCCAGCACAAAGGCCATTGGTGCACAACCAGAGCCTTTCCCACAGGCTGGAGCCAGAGCTTTGCCACCCTTACACAGCTCACAGCACAGTGTGAGCCCCACCACGTTCTGCTGTACCCAGGTACAAAAACCTGTGTGTTTTTAGGTGCTTTCTGCCCCACAGAGGGGGTCACAGCCATCACACAATGTTATGCAGCATGACTTCAACACCAGGGTATCTGCAGACCTTCCCCATTTCATGTGGCTGGGTGGGATTTTAATGGCCACATGCCTGTCACCCCCATTTATTGCCTCAGGGCAATGACTGGGGGCTGTTTCCTGGATGCTTTTTCTTCCCCTGCTCCAAGTAACTGGCTCCAAGCATGGCAAAGAGCTGGTTTCCCACTTCAGAAAAGAGCATGCTCTCTCCAAAATGCCAGTGATGAAGCCAGCATGATGTCATGACTCCTATCTGTCCCTCAGGAATGGCCTGTGCTACAGCAGTCCTTATGGATCCCACGGGAGGCCAGGGGACCCTGGGCACAGTGAGGCTCTGAGGAAAAGCACTTATCCAGGACTTCCTGTATTCCACATATTCAAGCACATCCTGTTGATAACACCTCTAAAAAAAGCCTTCTGGGGAGTTTGCTAACACATAACACTTCCAAAAATATGTATGCATACATACATACATATATATTTAGATATAACCACTGCAACAGGGTTCCTAATTTGGTAGTGTAGGAAGTGCTGGGATACCCTCAGGATGAGGCCCTCAGCAGGCTTTGCCCATAGTGCAAAGTAGGAAAGATGGGGCTGAGCAGTGCCTGGCCCTGCAGCCAGTTTTCCCTGGAATTTCAGCAAAGGAAGTCATGCCAACAAACATTTCTCTACATCACCATTTCTGCTGGCCTTGGCTCCATCTGCTCTGCTTCAGGAGCTGTTGCTGTTTGCAGACTCCTCCATGCAGAGGCTGGGCTGTTCCATGGTGATGAGCAGCCACCCTGGCAGATGACATCCCATCAAACATGTCACTTGCAGGGGCTGACAGCAGTGAAATGAAATCAGTTCTCTTTTAGTGCCCACACTGCAAGTCCTCCGCAAATATTGAGCCACTGACTGGGAAATAAACATCTCATCTGCTGAAGCCAGACCTGTAACTCATCTACAACTGCATCCCTGCATCATCCACAGCTGGATCTCTGTGCAACCCTGCAAGCTGCTCTCACTCATCAGGCATGTGGGAATGTGCTTTGTGGTTCAGCACCATCTGAATAAAACACTAGTTCAAAAAAAAAAAAAAAAAGAGCAACTAAACTGCTAAACATCTGCCAGGTGTTTTCCTACCATGCATCTGTTTGAGTGGGAATGGAGAGTAAAACCCACTGCTGCCCAAATGCTTGGAGCTGATCTGAGCCTGCAGGATGCCAGCATGGCACCACAGCCTCTCTGCTCCCCAGGCAGCAGTTTTTCTTTTCAGGATCCTCATCATCACCACTACCAAATCACCAAGTCGTTAAAAGACCTTGTTAATCTTTACTGGAGAAAAATGTTCTCCAGAAATTACATTTAACATGGAGCCAAAAATACACCCTGGGATTTATGACCTGAAGAAGCAGAGAGAGGCACTGAGCCAAAGAACACATTTGTTCTCCACCTCGCCTCAGAGCTTTCACTGCCCAGAGAGATCCTTGTAGGGGGAAGTATGGGAGCAGTGGTGGCCAGGACCAGGATATGAGATCCCAGCTCTGGCCCTTGCAGATGGAGCACTGAGATGGGATGCACCAGTTTGGAGCAAACAGGCTTTGCAAAGTCACCAATGCCTCAGATTCCCCTCAGGCAGAGACTCAGCACCCACCTGTTTTCTGGGAAGGAAAGCAAAATCCTTTGTGAATGGACTCAGACACTGAGCCTAGCTGGTGGAAAAGGGCCTCAGCCAATGCAAAATCAGATTTTCCCAGTTTCCATCTTTATGCATCCGACCAGACTGGTGCTCTTCCATCACTGACCAAGTATTTAGGGCAGATCCATGTAAAGAGCTGGAAAATGGGAGATCTTCCAAGGTTTATGGTGCAAAGTTCAGCTGAGTCTGATGTTCAGGGCTGTCGTGTTCCTAGAAATCACACTGTGCTCCACTGGGGCTTGGGGTGGGGCAGGAGACCCGTCCAAGTCCTAATCTCTGCTCACACTGCCTGTTTTGGGAAATCCTAAGGGCAAAGTGTTATCCAACAAGCTCAGGCAGCAACTTCCTACAACATGATCATACATGATCACCAGGGCCTGGGCCAGCGCCATGGCAGCAGCCTGCAGCTCTCTGCCTTCAGGTCCCACATGCAAAATCAAAGCTTTCCAAGAGCAACCTTGGCAAAGGCTGCAAACCCTCTTCCCCACACCACAGTTCCCATCACAGGGTGCTGCTGGCACTCCAGGGGCCCACAAATCCCTTTCTGAAGCAGCTGCAAAGCCCCAAATCAAACCTCATCTGATGCTTGGGAGTGGACAAGGAGTGAAGCAGGTGGAGCTGGAGACTTGCCCAGCTGTCACCCTGTGTCCCCACAGAGGATGGTTGGAAGAGGATGAGTGAAGTTTCTGGGAGGAAAGAGACTGACACTTCCCATGGGACATCCACACCATGGTGTCCTTAGTGCTCACCCCCATCCACGCTCCCAAAATAGCCTTGGCTTTGAGGAGCTTGGCTACAAACCCAGCTGAGTGGCCACAAATCCCATCCCTGTCCATGAAGGCTGCTGGGCTTCAGTCCTACCCCTGTTTGTGATGCTGGCTTCAGTCCTGCTGCTGGTTTTAAAGGCAGCAGCAGAAGCAAAACTCAGTGGGGTTTAGCAAGAACCAGAAAAGCACAGGGTTAAGCTGTGCAAGGACAAGGCAGAACCACTGCTGGGGAGGTAGCAGGCACAGACATGTGAAAAACTGATGTCCTAGATTGCTGGCAAGTCCAGAGATGAAAGGAAATTAACTGAATGGGAGGGATGCAAGTTCAGGGTCAGACTTAGGCACTAATTTCAGGTTTGAGGGTTGGTTTTGTTTTTTATCTAAACTTGCTTTCTTTCTTACTTTCTTTTTTTCTTATCATTTGGAAACCACAGAGGAACACAACAAGACAAAGGCTTTGTTGCAAATTAAAAACAACTCTGAAAGATCTGTTTAGAAACGACAAAACAAAAGGGAAGAGCAGGCAGAGCTGTGGGAGTGTGGCTTCCTCCTCACAGTCCTGCAGGCATGGGGGCAAGGTCACCAAAGAAAACCTCTGGTTTTGACCCCAAATAAGCTTTAGTCAGAACACCAGCAGGAAGGATCAGACAGATGCACTGCCAGACTCCAGGATGATGGTCACAGTGCTGCTCCCTGCCTCAGTGTCCCCAATTTTTGATCTCCCTCCCCCAGCTCCCTTTAAGGGCTGCAACAGCAAAGGTTTCAGGGGAAAACGTGCTTTGCAAGTGTCTCTGGGAAGCACTAACAACCATGAAGGGTAAGGAGAGAGGAACGTTCTGACACCAGCAGCTCCCATGCTCCAGTGCCAAGTGCATCCTCCCTGGATCCATCCCGAGACAGTGACACCCTGGCAGAAGCACCTGCCTGGAAACTGCTGTGTTAGCAGCACACTCCAGCCCCGTGGGCAGTGTGACCACTGGGGAGCACAACGAGGGGTGCAGCACTGTGGGCAACCTGCAGGGAGACTCCAGCTCCCACTGCTTTGGGCAGAGGCCAAGAGGCAGAGCACAGACCTGTGCAGCTCCAGGCACCTTAGAGCAAAGTGGAGGTTAATTACCACCAGCTCTGCACATCCCCCTCGGGCTCCCCCAGGGGATCTTGCCTTTGGGGTACCCAGACATTTACTGCTTCTTTGCTTTAGGGGATTCCCTTCTCCCCACCATAGACAGTGTCAAAGTCCCACCCAGCCCTATTCCAGATGGAGCAGAAGGACAGCATCAGCTCAGCCACTGTGTGGCAGAGCCCTGAGACAGACAGACAGCCTCCAGATGGACAGTCTGCCCAGAAACCTGCAGGCCCCAGCTGGCTTTTCACTGCTCTAGGAAGCCTCGCTGCCTGGCTGAGGAGTCAGCAGCCCTGTCTCCCAGCTTCCCTTCAAGCCCCAAAGTCCAGATGCAGTTTGGTCTTCAGCCTGTCCTAGAGCATCTCTGCAACCAGGGCTGCTTCTTGGGACTCATGTCCCAAAGACTTCTCCCAGACAACCCTGAACTGCAGACACTGCAGCCCTGACCCAGGGAGGGACTGTGGGCAAATGGTGCTTCCAGGGAAGGGAGCACATTCCCTCTTTTTATAAGCCTTTCCAGCCTTGTAATCATCTAAGGAAGGGGGGCTGCAGAAGGAGGGTGCTGAGGAGCAGAGTCCTGGGGCACTGGCCCCACTCCCTCTGTGCTTCCTGCTGGAGCCAAGCCCCAGCTGGGCTGTCCGTGAGAAACGGGGTTATTGGCTGCTGATCCCAAATATAACCTAAACGATAGCAAATTCCAGGAAATGAGCCAAGACAAAATGCCAGGAGGGGGATCAAGGTCCAGCACACGGGCTGGGGGAGCTTCAGAGAAGCCCTGGGCTCTCAGCAGCATCTCCCTGCTGCCAAACCTTCCTTGTGCAAACTCCCCTGGTGCTGCAGAGACCCATGAGAGCATCCATGAGCACAAATCCCTGGAGCAGAGCAGGACTCAGGCCCCCACACTCCAGCTGGGGACAGCTGCCAGCGGGAAGCTGTGCTGGTGCTTCCCCCAACTCACATGGTGCTTGGAAATCCCCAGCTCGTGAGAAACGAGCCCAGATGGCTTCCAGGAACAGGACTGCTTACACCCACCCTACAGATGTCCCCTGCTGTCCTCCTGCTCTGTCCTGCTCCTTGCCCTGCCTCCCTGCCACACCACCAGCACAGCAGCAGCTCTCTGGCCCAAAGGCACCAAAAAAAGTTTTTCCCAGATCACACAAGACACCTCCAAGCAAAAAGCCAAGCAGCATCTCTCCAGGTTAGAGGCAGCATGTCCCGTTCATTTCAGGTGTGATACCCAGTGGGGCTGGGAGCTTTTTGGGGGTACCTCATTCCTGGGAGCTGAGATCTCACTGCTACTAGCAGGAACTTGCTGCAAGCCCTGAAAAGAAGTTGTCCAGTGGCCTCAGTGGTGTCCAAGAGCTCTGGTTCAGTCCCAAGGGTGATTACTCTGTTGTCAGAGCCGTAATTCCAAACACCGGGAGCTCCAGGCCTGCGAGCTCAAGGAAGAAGACGAGAGGAGATAAGCCAGCTGCGGAAAACCCATCTCCACCGCCTGCTCTCACCCAGTTCCCCCGCCCACAACTTTCCACCCTCCCTCCGACACCGGCAAAGCCGCTGCCGGGGCTATCCCCTTCGGGAAACGCGTGTGCTGCCTTCCCCTGCCTGTCCCCTTCCCCTGCCTGTGTCCCTTCCCCTGCCTGGAGGGACCCCCTTTCCCTGCGCACCGCCGGTCATTCGCACGGATCCCTGCCCAGCATCCCCCAAAGAGGGGATCCCTGGTATTAACGCACTGGCTGCTGAGCTGGGACACCCCAGAGGAAGGGGAAGAGCCTTCTGCAGGCGCCCATGGCCCGGCTGGGTGAAGAATGGCTCTTTTCTAGGCTAATGCCGACCCAGGTCTTGCCCCTCCCGTGCTTAAAAGCACCCCAGGAGCATCCTCAGGAGTGCGGTGCTGGCTTTTTACCTCCCAGAACTCACCTCATCCCCCGGCACGGCGGCTCCCAGTCTCAAATCCCTCCGCTGCACTTTCTGCTCTTATTCAGGAAAAAGGAAAAAAAAAAATTAAAAATATACAAAGTCCAAGCCAGGCTCTCTGTCGGGACTATTGGCAGTTCGGGGATCGCAGCAGCAACAGCGGCAGGGAGAACTGCCTCGCTCCAGCGCTCACGGGGGTTTCGTTAGAGAAGCCGGGGCCGAGGGTTTTTCTCCGGGCAGTGATGTCACATCCTGACCCTGCCGGCAGCTCCAGCTGTCCCCGGAAAACCCGCTTGGAAGCGGGCCTGCCAGCCGCCACCATCCGCGCCGTGGGCTCGCAGGCTGCTGCGTGGGCACTCACGCAGCCCCGCACCCACGCTCCATTCCTGCCTGCTGAGATCCTTCTTGGCGTGCAGACCCGTGCCGCTGGCTGGCTCCGGCTTCCACAGGACAGCAGGGAGCTGGGGAAAGGAGATGAAATCCCGGAGTGTTTTCCCCTCCTCCCCCCGTCTTTTCACAGTCGCTCTCCCTTCATCCTTCCCCTCTCTGCGCACACACAAAAACCAGCCGGGGGTTTCCGTGCCAGGCCAAGCTGGATGCCATCCAAAACAGAAATGCCGGAGAGGGGAAAAGAAAGAAAGAGAAAAACTTTCTCCGCACAGAGCACTTACTTTCCGTCTCCGTCGGAGGTGGGGTGAGCTCTGAAGCGCGCTGCGGTATTTAAATCCTGCTCAGCAAAGGCAAGCCCGAGCCAGCACGCTCGGCGCCGGCAGGAGCGGCCAGCCAGCGTGGGATGGCTTGGCAGGAGCCGGGATCCGCTCCGGGGTCGGAGTCCCGGGTGGGGCCGGAACAGCCGTGTGCACCCACGGGTGTCGCAGCAGAGGGAGGCAGAGCGTGGCCCTGACACGGTTCCCTTCCTGGCACGGTGACGTGTCGCTCCCAGGGGATGACATGTGTGATGCTCTGGCCTTAATGGAGCGTCTGCAAATTGTCTGGCACCGGGACAGTTCTAGTGAGGGAAACGTTTCTCGCCTTTCTTACACGTGTGTTAAACCCGGGTCCAGCCAAGCGTTTGCAGGTGATGGGGCGAGCTGGGGAGTGGGGCTCAGGGCAGGGAGGATGTGGCTGATGGGCATGTTTGCACAAAGCTGGAGGGTTTAGGATGAGGGTTTGATTCCCTGAACCCTGCCTGGCATCCCCTGGTGCTGCAGTCGTGGATTTATCTCCCAACCCCATGCTGCCTGTGCATCCATCAGGATCCATACTCCTTTCCCCAGAACATGGCTTCTCAGCTGCAGGTGATGCTGGGGTTTGCTCTTGAGGCACAATGTTCAGAGGCAGTCTTTAAAAATAAATTCATCCAGCAGCCTCCCAGACCAGGCAGTCACGAGGGAGCTCAGCCCAGGGCTGCAAGGCATTTACTCTGCTTTCCTCCCTCTTTCTGTGAGGCTGGTTTGGTGCAGGTGCAATAGGAACTCTTTGGCACCTGCAGCAGCATCTTACTAGAAGTGAAGTAGACACTGCAGGGCCAAATTCATCAGGCAGCAGTTACTGGTGGATCGATTTTGACTGGAGCTGAAGGGAATTGGAGCCTGCCCACTCCAGAAGCCCCTTGCTTTTCTGCCTGTCCCCATTTGGGACATGGCTGAAGGGCAGGTCCTGACCCAGGTGACAGGAGAAGGACACACCAAGGACATGCAGGATTCACCTGTGCTCTGCATCCACTACAGCATGAGATGGCTGAGGTGTCTCACATCTGCAGAAAGGGTAAAACTTTGACATGAAGTGCCCTGCACAGCTCTTGAGGCAGGAGGGAAGCACAAGCTGTGAAATTCATCTGTCCAGCTGCTTCCCACCACCACCATCACCAGCTAACCCAGTACAACAGCCATAACCTCAGAGCTCAGCTCTGTGTGTGCATCCTCCCTGCACCTGCAGGCTGAGCCTTTTCCACATCAGCCTTGTCCTCCTCATGAGTGAATCTCTCACAGTCATTGCAGGTAGTCTCAGGTCCAAGTAACAGCCCTAAAATCAGGATCAAGCTCAAGTAATCCAGCAGACTCCTCCTGGTCACTGGCAAACCAGCCACATTCCTGATTCCAGCAGGTTCAGGCAAAGTCTTTTCTCATCCCCAGTACTGGATGCTCATTACAGCCAGCCCAAGTCCCAGCAAGGGCTGAGCAATGCTGCTGTCCTCCATCCTGAGGACTTGGGATGCAGGAAACAACAAAATGTCCTCAGACCTTGTGAGCGGGAAGTGGAGGTCTGTGAAGCAGATGTAACTCCCAACAGCAAATGCCAAGCCAGGAGGAAACTTTCAACTGAAATCTCTGCAGAAAATGGGCAGAAATCCAAAAGTGAGGGGGCTTGGCCGAATAGCAAAGATCCCAAAAGCAACTCGTGGCCAGGATTTACATCCAGGCAAGATGGAGCCAAAATACTTGGAAGGGAGATGGGGTCCTCCCACCCTCAGCAGTCTGGAGCCAAAAGAGAGGGGCCAGGAGAACAGCAGGAGGGCTGGAGTGACATCAGCTGCAGCCCCACAAGTCCACAGGGGTGAGCAGCACCTCCTGCTCAGGGACTCATCCCCTCACGTGAGGTTTTGGAAACCTCAAAAAGTAGAGAGCCCACGGTCCCAGAGCCAGCCGGTGTCCCAGCTGTGGGGAGGGGAAGCAGGAGTCACTTGGGAGAGAGGAAGAGGTCCGAGGGACAGCTCTGGGGAAGGAGGGACGCGTTATTGTGAAGAGGGCATTTGTCTGCCCTGGAGGAAGGAAGAGGGGAATGCTGGCCCCGCTCCTGAAGGCAGGTGCACGGCGGAATTTATCGGGGAAGGAAGCAGGGACGGAAGCGAGCCCGGAGCACGGGGCGGCTCCCTCGGAGCTCCGGGGCAGGCACGGGAAGAGGCCCGGGGCAGAGAAGCAGCTTCGCAAGGCTCGTCAGGACACGGCTGCACCGGGGGAAGGGGGGAGCCCCCTGCCAGCCCCCACCGCCGCGCTGGGCTCTCACACAATGCCCTGCACCTCATGGCACTGCCACTTCAGCAGCCCGGGAGATGCTTGTTCCCAGACAGGGCTGGAAGGCTGTGAATGCCTGTGCAGACCAGAAGACAAAGCAAAGGGAGCAGGGGGTTTGCTCTGGTTTTTCCCAGAGAGGAACAGGACGTGTCCAGAAAACAGCTATGCAGCGTCAGGAACAGTCAGTTCCCCTGCTCTGCTCTGCTCTGCTCCACCATGTCCTGGGCAAACTCAGAGACACGGAGTGAGAGCTTCTTCAGCCGTGGATCAGAGGGCACTGGAGCCTTGCCATTTTCTAAGGCACAGGGAAAAAAGCCAGGCACAGATGAAAAAACACTGGAGTCATCATTTTAAGGGAGGTTAAGAACATCATCCATCAATCTGCACTTCCTTGATTGCTCTGACTGCCACCTCCTCCCTTGGGAGCAGGTCAGGCTCTGGGGTTATCTCCCCAGGGTGCCAGGGCCGGGTGGGCAAGCCAGAGGTTTGGGATGCTGGTAACAAAGAGCCTCTGCTTGCAAAACTTGCTCCACCACTCCCAGCCAGGAATTCCTGCCCCATCCCACTCCTGGGGTCTCCTCCAGCTGGAGGCAGCCCACAGCCAGCACTGAGGGGGCTCCTACAGCACCTTGCTGCAGGATGCTGCAGGGGCTGAAGTTTACATGGGGCCACTGGGAGTCTTGGGCTTCTTCTCCCTGCACGTGCCCATTTGACAGCTACTAAAACCAGACACATCCATCCTGGGAAGGTGCTGGCCCAAAAAAAGACTGGCAATCAGCAAAACATGCTGGGGAACTGCTGCAGGATGATTGCCCTCCCCGAGGCAGCTCAGGTGGGATCTGGGACATGGGGCTGGGGGAACCATGAGCTGAACTCAGCACAGCCCAGCTCGTTATGGACCACACTGGAGCAGCGTCAGCATCTATATGGTTCTCAGCACACAACTCACAAAGTTCTCAAAGCTGAGCAGACAGGCTCAGGCAAGCTGTGAGTGCCCAGAGCTCAGAATCGGGAGACAAACCTTCCCTCTAGCGGCTGGATGGCACATGAATCCCACAGCCACCTTCTCCCTCTGTTACCTCTCTCCCCGTGCCAAGCCTAACAGCATTATTTTTCACCAGCCCTAAGGTTCAGCACAGATCCTAAGGGCATCAAATTTTACAAATTCTATGTGAGTTTTTAGTGGCTTAAATCTGGCTCAGCTGCTGATTTGCACAAAGCCAGACAGCCCCGGGGTGTGTGTCCACTCTGCAGCTTGCAGTGCCCATCCATGCCCGTGGCCAGCCCGTGCCATGGCTGTGCCAGGCAGCCCAGCTCATGCACAAATGTGTCCCAGGCACTGGAGAAGCCACACAGCCACGAATCACCGCTGGTTTCTGCAGCAAGGGTGCTTTGTAGGGCCAGTTCTTCTGCTGGGTTACTCCCCCTTGCAGCAGTCGTTCAGTGGGGCACAGGATTAGATTCTGCTGGACCTTTTTATTACGGGTCATCATCCCGGTTTTAGGCTCATCACTGGCCATTTCTGCCTTTTTTAAAGCTCTGGAGAAGTTCTTATTTTAGGAAAAAATCCCACGATGGGTTTTAAAAAACACTACTCAAAATTAGAGGTAGATCACTACAGCCTTATACCTGAGAATTTGATCTTTCATGCTCAGAAAGAGGCTGAGGTGTAGATTTGGAAACCTTAAATTTCACTCTCAGGGATGTTACATTATAGCTACATTAAAAATGAATGCAGCAACTTTGACTTTTTCAAAGCAGGAAGTGAATTATTAATCAAAACAGCCCTTCTATCAGCTAAGAAAAAATGATAAATGTAGCATGAACACCATAAACCAGAAGTAGAAATGCCTTTTAATAAAGGTGATTTGCTGTTCAGATTATCACAGCCCTATCCACGCCTCCTGTGAATCATTATTCCCCTGCTCTGCAGCCTGCTCTCTACACACTCAGTGAACAGAAACCAAAAGACATTACCAGGGAGCAAAACCATCTCCTTTCAGCAAGGCCCCAAGAGATCTGCCTCTTCTAGAAACATCCTGCAGTTTCCTGAATGGACAGGAGTTCACACCTAAGAGTTGGTGGTAAAATACTCAACATAAAACTGCACTGTGTAGCTTCAGTGCTCAGCTGAAGTGCTCATGTCATAAAATCAGAGCATGGGCTGGGTTGGAAGGGACTTTCAAAGGCCATGTAGGGCAAAGAACAGGCTGAGGAAGTACAGAGTGGCAGTGGGCATTACAGCAACAGGATCCTACAACTACACAGCAAAAAGATGCTGTAAGAAACCTTCACTACTCATCACAGCTTCCTATCAGGTGTGGTTAATGCAGAAAATTGATACCAGGCATGCCCTCCAACAGAGAGCCAAACTGCAGGTCCTTCTTTCCCCCCTTTCTCTGGCAAAGGAGGGGATGAATGCTTGCCAGCTCCAGCAGGCTGACACGGTGCAGTGTGGCCCAGAGATAATTAGTGCTAAGGATGAGTTAGTGCTGGGGTTTGATGTAGACATGGGAAGTATTTCAGAGCTGCTCCTGGAAGCTCCTGGCTGTCCCTGTGTCCCCCCGTGCAGTGGTGGCAGTGCTGGTAACCCTCACAGGCTGCACATCACACTGCTGCAGTGTCCTTGTCCATGGATGTGCTGCTGTCTCTGCTGGGAATGAACACAAGAGAAGCTCAAAGCATCAGTTTTGGGATTCTTTTGCTGGGGGCAGGTTTAAAACCCCCAACCTGCTGCAGTCTGTAAAGCCAGGCTCTTACCAACACTGCTGGGCAGTGTGTAAATCAGCTCTGCATGTTCATACCAAGACATTTTTTTCACTTGACAAACAAGAAGCTGGCTGGTGACTCTCTCTGTCACTATGCCAGTCCATCTTTCCTTTATTATGGATAGTGCCTTTCCTGAAGTGGGAACAAGAGTTATTTTTTGTTCCTTCAAATGCCACTTGTGAATTGGCTGACTAGATGCCAGCCTGAGAAAAAATAATCCTGTAAAACAGGCAATGATTTCTCTACACTACTAAAAATATACTAAAAAAATAAAACCGTGTTCATACGGCTCAAAAACAACATCTCAAATACAGAAACATCACAACAGGACACAACTAATAAATCAATTAAGACGCAGAAAATTCCCAGAACAAATCTAGTGACTGTTTTTTTAATCCTGAGGAAAGCTCAGACCACAATATTCATCTGTGTAAGAAACTTCACAAAGAAACAAAGAGATGTCTGTCTTAGACCATTGCTCCTATTCTTTCTTCTTGATGGGCAAGCCTGTGTGAATTCCACACAGATTAAAAAGCACTGAACCATGCAATTATAATGGTGGAGGGCATTTAAAATGCGTTTACTGAGAAGAAACATTGGCTGTCATTTCCTTCCTGATGTCAGTACGGCCCATTACATAGTTCCCCTTTTGTCACTTTATTTCAGATTTCCATAATCCAGCAGGCAGCAGGAAGTTACAAGACTGGGAAAATGGCTCTTTCTGATGAAGTTACACTGAAGTACTGGGCTCCATTTTTTAGCAATTAGTTACTGTTGTTCAAATGGCCTAAGTCTCCATCTTGCATCAGTGCCAGACAGGCTTGACTGTCACTCTCCCAGGATGTCTGCAGACTCCTTCTGTGGCCAAATCCAAGGGGTAAAACAGAAGACACAGGACCACCCCTCTTAGGACCCCCTGCTTCTGCTGGCTCCTTCCACCACAGGCCAGGCTCTATGACTTGTCAGAAGCCTGCCCAGGTCTCAGTTCTCTTCCAAGCCCACTTTGCTCGAGCTCTGCTATAACTGACATGTATTTGAATTCACCAGATCTGTGGTTGAAGGTCTCCACTAATCCGTAGGTCTCGGAGCGGTCCGTGGCGTAGAACAGCTGCACCTGGCTGGCCAAGCACTGGGCATCATGGACCACCTGGGAGTGGGAACAGAGCTGTCACCTTCGGGGTGGGGCTGTGCCAGTGCCCCACTGCCAAAGAAATGCCACACTCCCACTCACCAAGTGGCTCAACTCCGAGTCACCTTCAGCAAGTCTCTTAAGAAAGCACCTCCCTGTGGCTCCTGACCTACTTAAACCCTTCAGCACCATGTGTTTTAGCAACTCTCCTGCTGTGCTTCTGCCTCAGAGGTCAAGCGTGGCTTTTGTGATCCCTGCCCACTCCAAGATGCACCAAGTCCTCATTTTTCCCTTTTTACAGCTGACCTACTTGCAAAGATTGATTGTTTGCTCTGGGATCCAACAGGGAAAAAGAAAAGCATTACCAATTACTGCACTCATTGTTTCAGAAGGGGTGTCAGGAGGTCAGTTAGAGGAGGGATATTTTAATCATTCACCACTACAGTGCCCAGTGCCACCAGTCCAGGCACTGGTACAGTTATGCCAATAATGGTGTGCCCACACAGAGGGAAAGAGCACAGGTGTGCACAAACTGAACACACAGCTCTGGAGTCTCCTGCTTTGACAAAAAGGATTAAGCTTCAAACACTGTTTTAACTTGTTTGCAGGTAGCAACAGCTTTCACTTAAATTTGCTTCTGTTAGTAAGAAAAACGGTAGCTTTGTTCTTTTACAACAATCAACTATAATACCCAAATTAAAAAAAAAGAATGCATGAACTGAAATCACCAAAGACTGATGATTCTCTTCTGGCTTTTCCTAGCCTTAAGTATATTAGGTTAAAGAAAGACAGTGAGACCATTCTTCAGGAAAGGCTTCACTGTAATTTGATTTTAATTCAAAACTGTAGGAGGAGTTGCAGCATAAAATGAAGGAAGCCAATGAGCAGACTTCTCTTACCAGGAACTTGGAGTCCATTTCTGCTGTCATTAGTACTATCCCTTTCTCCTTCTGCAGATCAGGATAGTGGTACAAGACCAACTGGCTTGGAGCAGTTTCACCCTGGGTCTGAAGGACAGAAAGAAACCTGTTAGTGTCCCATAAAAACCTTCACTTCACTGCAGATTTGGGTGCTTGATGACAAAACTTTGAGCATTAACTGCCACAGAGGCAGTTACTTCCCAGGGCTTAAGGGTCAGCTCTAATTAGCTCTAATTAGAAGTTCATTATTCTTGGTATTTACAGAAAACAAGGGATTTGCAGAGTCAGGTTGTTTTTTAACTTGACTAAAGACCATTTTGCATTCAAAAGAACCCACAATTTTTAGGAAGATATTTAATCTTACAGCATCTACTGTCAATTTAAGTAGCTTGCACAAAAAGTTGGCCCTTGCTCATGTTTTGAGTCTACTGAATTTCTATCTCATTATCCTCTACACTACAGAGACACTTAATACCCATAACTTTACTAATTTACCTGTAACTAATGTACAATTAAACCATAATTAATAACAGCTATTGTCATGATAATTCTTTTCAAGTTAAGCTAGACAACCTGTTGGCTAAACTATTTAGTAAATACCATATAGTTCAATATGCTGATACTATCTATTTCTGGATCCTAAGTCAGTTTTTTATCTCAAGCACTCACCTGAACATTTATCAGGGAAGTGAAGTGTAATTCTGTTCCAGACCACTGCCCCACGAAGAACTCATAGCCTTCTTTTCTTGGCAAAGCATACAGAAACTGCAGAGAAATGATAAAAAAACCAAACCAATTTTCCCTTACATAGAGCAAAATGATGCCTGTGTCACACTGGCCTCCAGTATTAATGCTTTAGTGAGAGAACCACAACAGAAAAAGAGTTTCTTTGCCCCATCACAAGCAACAGAACAGCAAGAATCAGACTTCAAAGCACACAATAAAGCAGAATTACCCTATCAGTATAAATTCATTTGCAAATATCTTGACAAATACTTTTGTCAGTATTTTGAGACATAAAAAACGAAAGGAGAGTGGAGAACATTCAGATTTTGTTCTCACCTAGAAAACTAACAGCAGAAATGGTCAAATACAAGGTAAGGAGCAGAGCATTTAATCCTGTCTCTTTATCAGCTGCTCCAGAACAGGCAGCAAGCATCTCCTCTCTAGACATTTACAGCCTATCCAGCTCCACAGGCTACAGACTTGCTCGTTTTCCCACACCAAGGCAAGGACAACATGGGAGCAGAAAATCTTGCAGGATACCTGACTGAATGCCAGTGCACTGTACAGAAATGCACTTCAGGCTATAAATAACCTCCCAATCTCCAAGTAGCTCAGGAAGCCAGATACATTTGATCTTGCTTTTGGCAAGTGAAGTAGGTAGGACTAATCCATCAACCCAGTAAAGTCTCCATTCCCTGGGAGATTCTGTGCTGCTGCTCTCTCCACCCTCCATCTCTTCTATCTAGATCAAACTGTCTCATACATATGAATAGGCACTGCTTTATCTGAGCACCAGGACAAGTGTTTGAACACCTGGATTTTACTAATCAAGGCTGATACAATGGGTATGAACACAGGAGGGTCAAAAGGTAATGGATCAGGCTCTGAAGAGAAGCATTACAGCTCTCCAACCACACACTGCTGTACGTACCGATGGACACTTCTGGGCTCTCTTCCACATCAAATCAAACTTGTCTGCCTTTGGGGAAGGAGAAAGAGAAGTTCAATTTTTGTAACACAAATGTGGATGCAGAGCTGTTCACAATCACCTCATTAACCTTTAGAGGGTACAGCTTCCATCTGGAGAAGGCCCCGCTGTGGGGACAGATGGCAATGAGTGCCTGGAAAGCTGCATTTAGTTCTTATTTACCTAAAAGTCATCAGCATCCTCTTTTAACAAGGCTGTCTCTAAGATGCAGCAGCAAAATCCTTGGATCCAGAGCTTCATTCCTTGAATGTGGGGGCCTCAAGCCTGAGGCTTACATCCTCTTTCAGTAATTGCTCCACTACATCATGTAGTGTCAACAGCTGAGCCAGACAACACATCCCTGGCTCCAAATTGTGGATTTACATCATTGTCATCTGTTCTTCAGTATAAAAATGCAGCCCATCTATGCACTCAGTAACATATTTATTGCTTAGGTTTAAATTAAAACCACAACCCTATTTTAGCCCTGATGAAACCTGGCAATTTCATTCATGTGTTCTCTGTGTTTCCCCAAAACTTTTGCCTAATTTTTTTTTGCTTCCCAGCACTGTATTAATATCTACTCTTAGGTGTTCAGGAAAGAAAACATATGCCATTCATCAAGAAGAAATTCCTTCGTGTGTACTTTTGAGCATGGGAGAATTATGCAAGGCCTTTCTTTCAGCCAACAAAAAGCTTCTGGCAAAAGACAAAGAGGTTTTTTTTCCCTCAATGACACCATGAACTGCTTCCTAATGTGCCTGGGATCTGGTTTGCATTGAAGTCTTAAAAAGCTTCCAACACTCCTCCTAAAACAGTGCACCAAAGCACAGTGCCAGCCCCACTAATGAAAGACCTACATCTTAGCTGGAGTCCCTGGCTTTGGCCCTCTGTTACAGTAAAAGTGCAAATCAAACTATTTTCACAACATCCACATGTTGGGAAAACCAAAACAGGAGGCTGCTTGACTTCAAACCCCACCCTTCCACTTTCAGAGCATACAACACACCATACATCTAGAACACTGCCTCCCACTGAACTCACTGCAGCTCAAAGGGCCAAATACAATGACAAATCAGACCCCAGATCTAAATGAGGTTTCAATAACTCAAGGAACACACAGTTGTGAAAAGACAGATTTAAGAGATAGAAATCACAGAATGACCCTGAAGAAAAGAATAAAGAGAAATCCCCAAAGTGAAAAAAGTCTCCTTCAGCCTAATGTAAACTAAGAACAATTAACATCTGGAAAAGTTATCAGGAGTAAGAAATATGATCTTATCTCAGGAAACACCCTGCAATCTCAAGGAAGATAGTGCTGCCAATAATTGCAAATGTATGAAAGTAAGTCCTAAGTGATTAGCCACATGCAAGTTACCAGCCAAGTGCTCTTTGACTGCCACATTAACCTTGAGGCAGATGCCTGTGCTGCGGGGAAGAGGGCAAAGAAACAAGCAACTCAGAAAAATAACTCTAAAAATACAAATGCTACTTAATAAATACTAGGGCCTTGCAAAAAGTGTTGGATGCTTGTATTAATACAAGCCTGGAAATTCCAGCCAGGTGTGCAGAAAAAGATCCTTGATTTATTGAGACTCCTCTGAGTGAGAAAAAAAGATATATGCATTTCTGAAAACAAAAGCCTTTGTTTGGGGCAATAAAACCATTCAGCCCAGAAAGTAAGCCTGTTCTTGAAACCTCACTTTCCTTTAATGACTGCTTTTAAAAGCATCAGAATCTCAGTTGGAAAGGAAAGCTTTGCATGTTAGCTTTTCAAGTGCAGAACTATAGAGGAACTACTTACAGGAATAACAGCATAAACTGTGTCTTTTGCAGAAAAATACTGATTCCAAATCTGTGGAAACAAAGAAGATGAGACACAGTTAAAGTCCAGCATTTAGCAGTAATGTTAAATGCTTTAAAATGTCAACTAACCTTTGTAAGCACTTTGGAAAGCCATTTTTCAATCAAGCCTGGCTGACTTTCCTGCTAATGCAACATACTTCTGCAAAGGTTCCAGATGTGCCAAAGGACACATTCCAACCAGGTAACAGAAATCAGCAGTGGGCTCAGAGGTGGCTCAGTATTTATTAACCATCAGAAGTGCTTCTCACATTTTTCCCACAGTCACACTAATAACTTTTGGTTGGCTTTTTTGGTGGTGGTGGTGGTTTTTCTAATAAACATACAAAATATGTTCAGCAGAAAACAAGTCTTTGCATGATGCTCCTCTGTGTGAAGTCTTTTTCTTCACCACAGCAGGATGGCAATACCCAGTGCACCTGTACCTCCCAGGAGGACTTACCTAGATGGAGAAAACTTTTTCTTCTCCTATGGATACCCATGCCAATGTGCTTTTTGTAAATATACATCCACAGCTGTGCTTTATTTTTCAGTCTAAGTAAAATTTCCATCCTTACACATAGATTACTATTAAGCACAGATGTGAAGCAAAGTTCATTCCATTTAAGTCCATCACCTGTGTTATCTCCTCTGCTGATTTTTCTTTCACCATCTCAACATTAAGAATTGAATCAAGTGTCTGCAAGAGAAAGCATAAAGAATCTGGCATGATGGCAGTCCTCTGACCTTGTAAGAATCCAGAATGAATGGATGCAATTACAGAGAACAAAATCAACCTAGAGGAAGTTGATTCAATTTGTAGTGTTACTCAGTCCCTCTAATTGCCAAATAAAATACAGCAGCAACACACTGAGAAGTGGATTCACACACTGAGGCAGAATAGATTCTTTCAGGACACAGCACATGCTTTGCTCCAGTTGTGCAGATCTCTGCTGAAGCTGCAAGAGGAGCTGCAGCCTTTTGCCTTCAGCCACCTCAAAGATGTGCTCTTTGGCAGATTTACACTGAAGATTCACTGAAATAAAAGAATGTGAAACAGAATTCTCTTGTCCCTGGGCTGGCAGATCACTGCAAATGTATTTCCATGCTGAAAAATGAGCTTAACCCTTTCCATTTAACGTTCAGAACAGATGCCCCAACTGGAAGGAATTTCCAGGGTGCCACAGAGAAAGGACAGGGCAATAAAAACCTAGAGTGCCAGGAGTTTTAAGGTTGAATGGGATCCCAACAGTAAACCAAGGTGTTACACTCAAATGCAGCATAAGGGACACCAGGTTTGTATCAAAGTGTTCTTGACTGAAACTGGCTGTGGCAATACAAGTTAATCCACACCCTTGCCTTGCCACCATGTCCCCTCCTAACACGTGGGCTCGTTTCTCTTACCTTATCCTTTGTGAATCCTCCCTTTGATGTCTTGCTGCCTTCTGCCTGCAAGAAAACATTCTTCTTTAGTTTTGCAGCTAATACCATTGATTTGCCTTAATACCATTGATTTGCCTTCCCTGCCACACATAACCTGCCTGCTGACAAAAACTCCTGAGTGGGAGCTCAAGATACTTGAAGATCACTGCAGTGTATTTTTAATAAAATAATAAGTGATTGATTAGGTAAAATAAATAAGATTAGTAACTTAATGTGAATTATGAATTTCAAGGCCACAAAGGATTTGTCAAAAGGAAACTATTATGCATTTTGGATCCAGTATTATTGAATAGTTTTATTTCTTTCACTACAAAAAACTATAAATGCAGAGTTGTGTCACTCCTCTGGCCAAACTAATCTGGAACTAATTAAACTTAAACAAGGTTTCAAGCAGGGAATTTACAGTCTAAAAAATAATACAGAGGAGTACAGAACAATGCTTTTAGCCATCACACAGTGAAATTTCAGAGCTCCTACTGATAGGGATACTTCAAGTTTGTAGCATTACGCTGATCCCATAAAAATAACATTAGAGCTTCAAAGTATGTGATTCACAAAGAAAATTGGCCTTGCCTTTTCCTCCATGCATCTGATAAACTCTCCTTGTTTGGAATGTCCCACGGGCTGCTTTTTCACTTCACTTCTTTTTTCCATACGGGATTCAAACACATCTGGATTGGACCTGAATTGGAACAGGGATTGTTAACAGTACAACAGAGCAGTAGAACAGCTCGAGCTGGAAGGGGCCCACAAGGATCATCCACGCCCAACTCCCTGCTCCTTGTCCAACTGGACATAAATTCATAAAACTAAACCATTCCAGTTTGCTTTAAATAATCTTAAATTTTTAATTATGACAATAAACAGGAAAAATCAATGCAGAGTTAAGAAACTGTGAAAGCTGTTGCACAATATCTCCTATGACCCAAGCATTTGGATTTGTTTTTGGCTCTGCATTCCAACAAGACCAGATTGGATGGGGCTCTGAGCAACCTGTCCTAGTGGAAGCTGTCCCTGTCCTTGGCAGGAGGGTTGGAAGTGGCTGATCTCTAAGGTGCTTTCCAACCCGAGCCATTCCATGGTTCTGTGAGTGAGTCTGTGAAGTCTTTAGCTTCATTGATTGATATTGCTAAGTAAGGTAATCCATCTTTATCAGGATAATTCAAAACCATGATTCTTCTATGGGCTGTTCTGATTGTGGCCTTGCCAGAAGATGAACTTATACCTAAAATAAGACCCACCTTCTGCCTACTCATTTTCTGTTCAAATCCTCCTTTATAATAAGATGGAAGACTGTGAGTTGGAATACTCTTTGACTGCTCCAGTGGTTTCTAAAGTTGGAGTACTCTTTGCCTGTTCCAAAGGTTTACAAAAGTGGAGAGCATTGCTGGATGATTAATATCCTTTGGCCTTTTAAAATGTTTACTATGATACTGATTCACGTTCTTAAAATTTTAATTTAATCTTCGCAGAACTATCTCTAATCAATCTGACCACGTTGGGAGACGATCCTCGCTGACCTGGCGTCAACTACGTGTGAATTTCAAGGCAATTGGCCTAAACTAATCGGGTTTCTCAAGAGGGCGAAAAGCTAAAGGACATGTCTCCTTCAAGAAAGCGCTCCCCAAGCACGCCCGTATCGCAAAACACAGCCCGCCCACCCCTGAGGGCCCACCTCCGCAGCTCCTGGATCTTGTGCCGGTACTTCCCGTAGAAGGGGTTCTCCTCCAGCGCCGCCTCTCCCGATCCCGCTGCCGTTCCCGTTCCCAGCATTCCCCGTGCCGGCGGTGCCAGCATTCCCCGTGCCGGCGGTGCCAGCAGCCCGAGCGGCCGGAGCGCGGCACGGCTCCGCAGGGCCGCCCCCAGGCCCCAGCCTTGGCA
>VZRH01007637.1:1008084-1023850 GCA_013397555.1 Urocynchramus pylzowi
GCCCCGCGCTCCGCTGTCCGCTCTCCCCTCAGCCCGGCCCTCCCTCCGCTCCGTGCCACCTCCCCTGCCAGGAACCGGCCGGAGCCGCACGCTGGAAAGGAGCTTTTATTGAGAGCAAAGCCGCGTTACATGATGGAGCGCCGCGGGGCGAACAAGCGCGGGGGGCACGGCCCCGCTCCCGGCGCAGGTCGGTAACCGCAGGGGGAGGGACACAGTGGTCACCCAAAGCCACAGGTACAGGCCGAAAGTGAACCCAGGAATCACGGCACAACAGCAAGTCTCGGCAGGGCAGAGCTCTTTTTCCTGTTACAGTTTGCTGTCACAATTTCACTGCTTTTGATTTCACTCAGATATCTCTTTTTTCTCAAGGACTCGCTGCCCAGAGCATCCAGCCGCCCCTCCGGTACCCCACCAGCAGCTGCACGAGTTAGGGCAGGGAGGGGATCCGGACGAGTGTATTTACTACACTCACGGCTTTTCATCTGTGAATAAACACGGGAGAGAGCCCTGCCCACAGCTGGCAGCAGGGCTTTGGGAAGCGTGCGGGATGGAGAGCAGTGGCGTGGCAGAAACCTCGCTGGGATGGGACCGGTGCTCCCAGCCTGCAGCACAGAACGGACCACTGCACTTAGGGATGCTCGGATTTTGTCTAATTGACAGCACAAGCCCATCCTACAAGCGACCACAGCAATTAGCCATCGACTGTGCCCTCAACATGCAAGTTAAAAAGCAGCCCTGGGCAGCTGTGTCCCAGCAGTGACCAGCTGGAGCTCCCTGGGCACAGGCAGTGCAACAGCACACATCAGTTCTAGCTGGCATTTTCACTAGTGCTGCTTTCTGAAAAAGCCTTCTAAAAATAAAGCAGACTGCAACAAAACAAAACACTGAAAGATTCACAAGGCGGTACTGTAATCTTTTAAATTTTAAGGTAAAGTTAAATTTCATACAAATAAACTTCCAAAAATATTTTGCAAACTCTGGCATATGGCTATAATACAGTATGTACAAATAAAATATCAGAATGGTTACATTTTATTGCTTTTTTCTTTATTTGGTTAAGGAATTATACAGTAGTGTATAAAAGGGTATGGGAAGTGGCAAGAAGCAAGTGTTGGCTTCTTGTCCTCTCTGAAGCCAAGGTTGGTTGGTTTTGTTTTGTTTTTAAATACGGCATTTTCAAATGTCACATCAAAAGCATTTTGGTACTGGGGTGGCATCTGCATTACCCAAACAGGATAGAAGAGCAACAGTGAAAAGAAGCCTAGGAAATGGGTAACAGGGCTCCATTTTTTACATTCCTTTGCTGATTCATACTTCCAAAATACAATTATTGATAAAACATCCAGTCTAAAGTTATATAAAAGTCAACAATTATGAACTGACTTCCTCATAAGCTGATGTTTCAGCAAGGTGGGCAATTTCAACTCACTAATCATGCAAAAAACTCTTAACAAGATCAGTGATATTTGTGAGCAAAATCACCCAACTTGGCCCTGATCTAGCCTACAAGAGAGAATCCCCTCTGCAAAAGTAATTCTTCAATGTTCCAGAAGGTAATAAATACACTCTGTGTTTAGATCCACTATTAAGAATAGATTCCTCTAGTAAGGAAACCTCACTTACTAACCATGTGTCAGTACAGAATGATTGCACATGCCTACACAGCTTTTTACATCCTTTGTTGGCAAGGAGACAAAAAATAAAGGTACCAGGAAGGGATCACGGTCACAATAGTCAGGAGAGAGCTCCCAAGTGTTCTCTGGGCCTTCCCACCTGCTCACACTCCTGGAGTGTATCAGAGCACCACTGAGATATGAACTGCTCAGGTGCTGCTCAGCAGGCTGCACTGTAGGCTTTTATCTCTTAAGCATCTATTAAAGCTATTAAATATGTTCATTTAAAAAAAATAAATAGACAGGCTCATCTCACAAAATATAATCTGAATGCAACACAGCAAAGCCTAAACAACGCTGAAGTGAAAACTCAAGCACTCGGCAAATTAATTGCTCCTGTAGGCTCATGATAGAAAAACACTTCCAACTCTTCCCTTTAAAAATACATCCTGCTATAGATGGGCATGACTTACCCCTCCTGCTTTCCTCTGACTGAGGCCAAATTTATTCATGGATATAGTTAGTAAAAATCAGAAATTTAGCTGAATCTCTTAAAGCCCCATTCCAGGCTCAGTCTCTCATTATAAACAGCTTACTACCAACACAGCCCCTGACACAACTTGTCCTTAAATATGCATAATTTGCTCTATCTCAAATATTTACAAGCAGAAGCAGCCCATCTTCACAAGACAGATTTTCCTTCTGCTCTACATAAAGTGCAGCTCTCTAATTTAAGGCAAATTTCAGTGAAATATAAAACCATAGTTTTATTTTAGTATGTACACATTTTAAATTATATGCAATAACTCCCTTGAAAAGGAAATAACGAGAGGAAAATGTTTCCAAGTTTGGGAATTTTCTGGATTTTAACAAAGTCCCAATATTATGTCCTACAGACATATCAATTTGTAAATTTCTTTTCAATAAATGCAACTGAAAAACAGGTGGCAATGTGTACAGTAATTTAGCTCCAAAGATCAGTAAAACACTGGGAAAGTGCAGTCGTAGTTTTTCATGTCCTGTAGCTTCCTTTAGCTACAGTAACATCCACCAATATCACATTTCTAAACACATACCCTATACACCTAATGCTACTCTCAGTTCTTTTAGTGTGTATTTCTCATCTCCATCTGTGTCAAACTCCTTAAAGCTCTGTGATTCTTGGGCTGTGGAGCCAACCAGCTTTTGAAGATCTTTGTATGAGAGTTTTCCATCAGCATCTGCAGGTGCTTTTTCAAACAGGTTCTGAAGATCTGCAAAGAGAACAAGGATTGAGAAACAGCTCCTTCAAGTACACAGGAACATCCCATAAGCTGCTTTCCCAGTTTTACAGCACTGTCTCTTAGCAGCCAGTAATTACATACAGCATCCCTGAGTGAAGAGTTTGCCTCCTATGTTGTCACAAGCTGCTGGTAACAGTTTAGGAGAAAAAAGCATTAACATTTCTGGATTAAATTACACTAAATCTGAAGAAAGTAATCCCTATTTCTGGCTACAACTAACAGCCCATTTTACAACCACTAACAGCATACAGATGCAGTTATCCCCCCCACAAAAGCAAGCTCTGAATGACTGTTGCTATACCAACAGGACAGATGATAGAAAGGGAAAAGTGTCTATTCACTTCCTGATGCAAAGAGTTGCCCTTTCAGGGGCTGAAGAGACTGAACAGCAAGATCCAGAAACCATTCATCTGACCAAGCACTGTTCTCTTGGAAAAAAAAATTCAGAACAGAAAAAAGCCCCAGAACATACACACTCATAGCTACTTCTTTTTCCTTCAGCATGTTAATTCTGCCCTTGACTTCTCTCTCAGTCTCTGAGGCACTCAATGTAATATTTTGGCGCTCAAAACAATTATAATTCACTAATAATGCACACTCCTGCTTAAATCTCAGTTTCTTTTCTTTTACACGCTCTTCTTTCCTTCCAGTTTTTTTCTTAATTGCCTTTTTTTTTTTTTTAAACTCCATAGTCCTCAAGCTTTTAAAATTGACCTCATACCTCCCAGAATGTTTATACTTATCCTCTCCTAAACATTTACATAAAATACTCAGAAGAAAAGGTCAGCCTGAAAAGGACATACCTTCAATGCTGGAAATTCCTGGTAAGGACAGATGGCTCAGCTGCCTGTTTCTCTCTGTGTTGTCATCAGCTGACCTTGAAGCCACCCTTGAAAGGTCTGTGGGCTTTGCTGTAGTACTCTGACTACTTTCAACTGTTCCAAAACAATTTCTATTAGTCTTACTGATTCCACAGAATTACAGCTATCAAAACCAAACAAAAATCCAATAAAACTGATTTTTTCTTCACAGTAGCTGTATGGGATAAGAATACTACAATATTTCAGAATGTAGCAGTGTTGTTCCTTTTTACTTAAATTGAAAGAACAGGTTTGGGACAATCACACAGCTTTAATCTTCCATTCTGTACTAGAAGGTGTGTATTTATAAACTCCCATACAAAGAATGACTTGGGAGTGTTTTCTGCTCCCCACTCTGAGGGTGCTGAAGAAGCTTCATTAAGCAAATTACATCTGCCCACCTGGGTTGCTTTCACCTTATCAATACAAACATTCCCCAACAACAAGGTATAAGTTTCCAAGCACCTGCCTGGAATGAACAAGCAGCACAGTTCTATTGTAATAAAGCATTTAAAAATCTGATGTTCAGTAGAAGTGCAGAGACTTCCCTCTCTGTTACACTTACATTTTGAAAAAGCAAAACCAGATGTTACTGGGTATAGAGTTCTACAGTTAATCAATGCCTGCCTTCAAACACCAGCTAGTGATCCATGTCAATCCTGCCATACACATTTTAAGTCACCTTCAAACTTTTGGGGTCATACACAGTTTTCTGTTTTAGCAACATCAGTTTCCTACCACTTTAACTAAAAAAGCCTTTATCAAAATCTTAAGGAACAGTCTAATTATCCACCTTAATTAATAATTCTTTGAATTACACAGGGAACCTCCAGGTTTATGGATTACTGTTACAAGACATTCTTACCATTCTTTGATGCCTCAATGGGTCTGTCATTTTCTGACTTGCTTGTGAGAGCACTGATCAGCTGAAGAGTCTCTTTTAGTTTTGATACCTGAGGATCTCTAGTTCCTGATTCCTGCATATGTACCAAAAATAAAAATCTTAAAATGCACCCCTTCAGTAGATGTAGAATACCAAAAAAGGTAGTAATTTAAAATGTCAGCACTTCTGACTCACTTTGAGGTATCCAGGCTGATGAAGTTTAAAATTCATTAAAATTCATATAAACAAGACTTAGAAACAATAAATAAATAAGTAAATAAATAATCTACAGGAAGATACGATTAATAAATTCACATGGTCTGTAGGAAAACAACAGAATCAGCACCTCAACCTGAAAAACAGGCAATTATTTTGCATACACTCATTTCAAAAGAATCTGATATTTACTTTCTGTATTTCCTACAGAAAAGCTGTAATATAAAACAGTCGAGCATACTTGGAATGAACACTTACACATTAATTAAACTCCTTCATTGTTCCAAAGGTTTGTCTGTAGTAGTGAATACCTTTGTACAGGAGCCACTGCATCTCTGCTAAAGTAAAACCCCCAGATTTTTTAATCTGCAGCTCCCTTACTCTTTTCATTGGTACATTCCTGATGACAGGCTGAGTTCACATCAGTACGAGCCCAGAGCTGTCAGTGCAGCCTGTTCACTCACCTACCTTCTTCCCAGCAGATGGAAACTGAACTCAGCAGCATCCCCTCCTATCCACAGTTTGGCCATTCAGTCCTACTCACTCCCAGCCAGTGCTGGACCATTACTGAGAGGGGCTTTCAGCAAGTCCTTGACTCCCTTAGTGCCTCTTTGCAGACCTTGGCTCAATTAAGGTCCATTTAAAACATCTTTAGAAAGACAATTACATGCTCTAGTAATCCAGTGTAATTTGTATTTCCTTACTTTACCTTCAGTTCTTTATTTGACTGAGTTTCACTATCTAGTTGATCTTCATTTTCCACTTTTAGAGAGGTAGTTGCATTATTCCCCTAGAGAGAAAACAGAGCAGAGTTTATTCATGTGCTTTTTATTTTCTACAAGAGTATCTCTCCTTCAAATTTGGCCGACATTAAGCAGAGATAAACCAGGGCAGATACATTATAGAATAAACATGAAGTCATAAAAATGGGTTATATAAATTACCACAGCAACATCAGCATGTGCCTTTAATATTAAACATACAGAACACGTCCTCACAGACTGACCCCAGTATGGCACACAGAAAACACTGGAAGAATTTATGAACTTAGGAGGTTTTTTTATTGTTGGGTTTTTTTCAGAATTTAACCACTGTTGAACAAATGCAGAGTCCCACTTAGCTCCTCAGTGGGTCTTAACAGATCTATGTCAGAGTGATTCCTAAACCGTAGCTCAGTTTGTGAATCCTGCCTCATAATATAATCACCCAACTCTTAAATGTCACAGTGTTTTGGACACTTTCCTGTAGATACTGCAGGAAAGAAATGAAATGCTGCTTTTGAGACACTCTTAATGCTGGTTATCTGTTCAGGAACAAACTCCAGCCTTTTATAAATGAACTCCTAAGTATCTCAAGTTTCACTCTGACATTTTCTTGAGTTAGCTCTGAAAAGCTGTATCTGCAGTGTAAGAGAAGTAGTAGGAGGAGTAGAGGAGCCACCCTGAGCCATCAAACACTTGCCAGGATGGATGAGTTCTCTCTCTTGTCCGGATTTTTCACAACCAGGGGAGAGTTTTCCAACAGCGTAACTTTCCGGCTGAGGTTGCCAATGGCTGAGTCCACATTTAGAAGCTTGATGTCATTCAACTTTTGGTACACCACTACAGTATTATTTAGCTGCTCCAAAGCTGCATGCAGTGCCTGGCTTTCCTGAAATATAAGCAGAGCACGTGTCAGTTTACCCAACCTCTGCAGCAACTCCTGCTATTAACAACATGACTGACCCAGTTTAACCGGGCAGACTTTGGGCTGGCTCTCCACGGACACCACTGAAAACATCCAACTGGAAGCTTCCAGAAAGTTATTCCAACTTTCTAAAAGTTTGAAACTGAGATTCTTCCCCAGGGCTAACCTCTTTGTTGCTAATATAATCACTTCAGCTGTGCAGTGAACACAGAAAGCCTATTCATCTCATTTTCCAGGTCAAGCTTTGTAAGCACAACAGTGATTTTTCCCAAGGAAGGATGAACTGGGCATATTTATATACAGGATTCATTTTTGAGGAAGATATTGACTGTATTAAATGTAAGTAAATGCAGTCATTCTGTTCCAACAGAATGACTACACACCTACACATTAACCTTTTTCTTTTTTTTTGGTTGCTGAATTACTGTTTTCCCTACCTCATTACACTGAGGGTGACTCAGTACATGCCACTCCCAAGTTTGCTCAGATTAGCAAGTACCTGCCATAAAATCCCCTCTACTAAGAGCCTTTAACTTATTTTCTTTTACTTTAGCAAAGCACACCTATAATTTGTCAGATATTGGTTTCACTTTTTTTACTCCTCACTCAGTCAGAACACAAAAAAACCCCACTCTCAGACCAGGGCACTTTCCTGTTTGCACATACACAGGAAAAAACTAGAGCAAAATTACCTTATTATTTGCTTTAAAGCATGCTATCTACATTGTCTTGATAAAAAACATACTTTTTTGCACACTACAGTACTGCAAAACACATGGCTAAGTTACATATCCATGACACTTGTACCAAAATTCCTTATGCAAGGGAGAAAAATACCTTTTTGCAGTATTCTGTCTGATTTCCCTCAGTCCTTGGCACAACAGTGGAGGGAAGTGAAGGCAGCTGTTTTAATTCCTTCTAAGGAAAGAAGTAGAAAATTGTGTTACAAAAGCACTGGGAATAAGTGTTTAATAACTGGCAGACTGTAGCTAAGGATGTTTTGTTACAAGTACAGTCACTCAGGTCTGCTGTGCATGCAGTATCTTAACTAGGCTAACAGTTTTCTCTTTCAAACACATAAGGTCCAAATTTATTTTCATTAAAACCTCCTAATTAACTCTTCCCCATTTAATGAAGTATTATGATACACATTTCACTGCTACCATACACGCTGCCATATCAGCAATGTTTTTAGAGCTTAATTATGAATCAAGCTTAATTATGTGTCTAATTCAGATTTTATCTGCAAGAATTCATGTACTGCAGTTTAGCTGAAAAACTGTAATTATTGGTTCAGTTTGTTAATCCCAAGTGAGAGGCCAGGATAAATACAGTGAGTAGTTTCTGCTGAAGACAGTCTGTCATTTCATCCTTATATAGATTCTTAATTCAACCAACAAACTGGATCAATATTCTGACATCCCCAAACTTCAAACAGTTCTTTAACTTGCTCCATATTAGGCAGAGTTAAAGTAGTGCATTTTTCTTACCACATCATTCTGGAGTATTTCTATAGATTTCTTGTATTCCTCAATAGCTGTCTGTATATTTTCAACATCATGAGCCACACTGGTAAGGGTGCTACCTATGTTGGCTACAGTCTGCAAGGAAAGAAGATGACAGAAATGTCAGCCTTCCCCAAACTGCACTGTCCCAAAGTACCAATCAGCTAAACACAATGTTTTGTTAGTGAAACTGCAGGCAGACTGCCACAAAATCAGGCACATGACTTTGAAGAATTTGGAAGTTTTTTTGTCACCCAAAACTGCAAACTGCACCCAAAGCAACCTGTGCCCTGGAGGACCTCAGGACACCTTCAGCACCCTTCAGCAGTAAGAACAAAAGCCACTGCCCAAGAGGAATTCCCTGAGTAATCCTTCATGATTTTAACACCAGCAGGCATCCTTATTTCCAGGAATGGTATCTACAAGGAAAAAGGCTCAAGAAAACCAAATCCCACATAAGAAAGGCAATCTTGTCATAGGATCACTTAGGTTGGCAAGGACCTCTAAGACTGAGTCCAGCTGTTAACTCAGCAATGCCAAGTCTACCATTAATCCCTGTCCCCAAGCTCCTATCCATGTCCTTTAAATACCTTCAGGGATGGCAACTGCAGTAGCTCCCTGTGCAGCCTGCTCCATTGTTTCACAACCCATTCAGTGAAGAAATTTTTCCTGTTAGCCAATCTAAAGCTCCACTGGCACAGCTTTAGCTATTCCTCTTGTCCTATTACTTGTCACTTGAGAGGACAGCCTGACCCCCCCACCTGACTACAACCTCCTTTCAGGGAGTTGTAGAGAGTGATAAGGTCCCCCCTGAGCCTCCTTTTCTTCAGGCTAAACACCCCCAGCTGCTCCTCCTCAGACTTGTGCTCCAGACCCTTCCCCAGCTCCACTGCCCTTCTCTGGACACTCTCCAGCCCCTCAATGTCCTTCCTGAATTGAGGGGCCCAGAACTGGGCACAGATTTGAGGTGTGGCCTCACCAGTGCCCAGTACAGGAGGACAATCACTGCCCTGGTCCTGCTGCCACACTCCTCCTGATAACAACATGCCTTCAGACTTGCTTCTGACCAGGACACAGTGAAAATCCAGCCTGCTTGTAGCAGCAAATAAGGAGCTTAGGAAACAGCTTTGTACTCCTGGCAGCCCCATCAGCCAAACCTCACTCATTGCTTTGCATATCACCAGCTTGTTGATTATACATTAATTTTGTAGGGATAGGAAATGAGATGTGGTGACCCAAAATGCAACAAAGACTGGACCAACATTAGGTGTTAGCCCAACATAAATTTTTATTGCTAAATAAGCAGAACTGCCATGGAATAACCAGGCACATTTCAAGAAACCATTCTTTTAACCTAAATAAACAGGACAGTTTTTAGGTAAAGAATGCTCAGTAAGGCACACAGTAAGATACTGTATTAACAGAAAGCAATACATTTCCTTTTCCAATTAAAAAAAGCTAAACAAACCACCTATTTGCATACAGTTATAAAACTTTTTTCCCAAGTGTCTCACATGATATTAAGATTAGCAACTTGAAGGAAAGTAACCAGAAAGATCAGCTCCAAGGTACACAAGGGACAGCATAGCACAAACAAATGCATCTCAAAAGAGATAAGCAAGGCCTTTAAATTTTTTACCTACCCCACATTATCATAGGACCATACAATTTATGAAGTCAAATTTTAAAGACAAAAGAAGCAAATACTCCTTGGAACTCAGGTAGCTCCTGCTGTCAGTGCTGTCCCCAGGAGCCCAAGAGCTGCAGCTTAACACACAGGACACATTTAGTGATAGCCACATTTACAGTACTTACCTTCTGAAGTTTCTCTACTGTAAGGGGAAGAGAAATCAGGTCAGCAGCAGATTTTATATTGTTTTTGAGATGATTTACTGTTGAGGTCAATAGTGATATCTAAAACCAAAAAGGAGTACTTAGAATTAGGCAACACAATCTTGATTCTGACCTCTCCCAATACTGATGGCTTAATGTATAGCATTAAAACATAAGGCAATACAAAATTATACACGTACACACAAAAACCACCCCTGTCTCTAGGTTAGAAATCCTGCCTAGGCTACACTGAAAATATTCTGCCTCTTGCAAAAGAGCAAGTTTTTATTTAACTATTTTTTAAAACCAAATGAAAGCCACAGAAAACTCTCCTTTTCAGTAAGGTACCCTCTGCCAGTTTTACATTCATCCTCTTAGAGAGAGGCTGTTGCCCAAAAAAGACTTAAAAAATTGTTCAAAAAGTCTTCACGTGGAGGAAACCATCACCCACTTCTGTATTTAGCAATGAAACCTGTCTGGCAAAACCCAGCAAAGCCATGCAACCTCTCCAGCTGAGTGCTGGGCAAAGTTGCACCTATCATCCAAACCCTCTGCTACACCTGTGGAACAGAGACTAAAATTCACTTTCTTCTGGTTAAAAAAACAAAGTTGTTTTGCAAGTTGAGGAAAAGATCCTAATTTGACATTAAGTCAATGTTAACCAGCTGGCATGCAGACAGCTCACAGCTGTGAACACTGGCTGAGATTACTCCCAGCAGCACATCACAACAATTCACAGATTAAAAAAAACAGCAAGAAAATTTTGATCCCCCAAAGATCTGGCTCAGAGTGTAACCAGACCCTGAAGTATCCTGAGGGCCTGCAAGAACCACGTGCAAGTATCTTTAACAGCCAGGTGCAGAAAAGAGCATTTTAAGTCTCATGAAGAGCCTGAATAACTGTGGCTAGAACAGTGAGATGCTGAAGAAAGCAAATCAAATTTTCAGATGTGCCTCAGTAAGCACTTAACCACCACATGGGACTGAAGAAAAATCAATCTAAGCAGGTACCTCAGTATTCTAACAAATTAAACCAGAGCACCTGGGTCAAGAAGAGTTCCCCACACACAGCTCTCCACACCATTCCCTGTGAGCAGCTCTGAACTTTTACCCTCCAGGGCAGAAATTTCAGTAAAAGCCTTGCTAACATTTGAAGTGTTAACACTCACATTTGAAGTAGTAGCTGGCAGAGCAGCTGAGCAAAGAGCCCTCTGGTAAGTGGCTTAGTTCTAGCCCCATCAACAGAGCCAAGATTTACACCAGCTCAGAGGGTGAGTGTGTCTTAGCAGGTTTTATATTCACAGGACACCAGGCCTTAGTTTGTAGCAACAGGAGCTTGCTCTGAGTCAGGTAACTCCTTCCATGCTTACAAAACGCTCTCAGAAATTTGAAATGTCAAATCTCTCATCATAAACATCACAACTATTTGGCAGGAAAATTAAGAATTACACAGTTCTCGGGTTCTTTTAAATTCTGCCTGAACTCCCTCCACCAGTTATGCAATTTCTCCTCTTGTGATCAGTCTCCAGCCCAGCTGGATGCTCAAGCTGTTTTTTCCTTGTTTATAATGAGGATTAATACTCTATTTGAACTTTAAAAATAAAAGCTACATATATGGCCACAGAAGTCCTTAGATAAAATTAATTTCCATTAAAAAGAACTGACTGAAATATTTTATTATTTTTCAAAAGCAAGGACTGATTCCCTCTCACCTGTTTATTGATCTCTGTGATATTTATCCAAATTTTACTCAGCCCCAGTTCTCCAGTCTCAATTTGTTCTAGCTGCTTTTGGTTCTGCACCAAATCTTCATTCAGTTTAGGAATTTCTTGGAACGACGTCTTTTGATTAGATTCCACTAAAAGAATGAAAAAATAATTAAAAGCAAATCAAAACAAAATCCAGGTAAACAACACTACAAGGCATAAAACAAATTACAAACAGCAACATCTACAGCAGTGAAAGAAGGCAATAACAGTTTCTACATAAAGGTTTATTGCCAGTCTGGATTCAGTGTTTGCTCAGAATGACAGCTGTTTTTTGTTTTAAGAGTACCAATATCTGCAGAGAGAACCCAGAGAGACTGTACTAAATTTAACACTTTGCATAGTCCTGTCATTCTGGCAAACCTCAGCAGGTCTTTATTTAGTGCAGTTATTTTGTATTACCTCCACAGGGGAACATGAAATAGTAAGGAGCCTGTGAATAAAGAGTTGCCAACAGTCCCAGGGCAAAGGAGGCAGGTGAAATAAACCTCAGTGCCCTTTTCAAGCCTGCAGAGGGGCTGCTGACAATGAAGTGAATTCCAAGGAGATTAATGTAATTAGTTGCTCTGCGTGACAGAAAGACAACTGAAAAAATAATGTATAAGCTTAGGCACTAATGCCTGTTGGTAAACAAATCAGTAAACAAGGTCCTTGGAAATTATTAAGTCAGTTATTACTGCAATTAATATTACAGGAAGAGGGAAAGATGCAGCTCAAAGCAATTCCAGTGAGCCTCAGAAATGCAGCTCTTCCAGATCTGCAGTGACTAAGCTGTTTAGCTGTGCTGTGAGGCAATCCTAAATCCCTAGGTCTGAGAAATAAATAAGCAAAGATTTTGAGATTAAGATGACGGAGTTCTCCAAAATCTGCATGTCCATCCTATAAGGCAGCACTGGAAAGCTCCACAACAAGGAGCCATCGTTCAGAGCAGACTGCCAAGAGCAGTGGGACCTGGGTGATGAGTAGCTGGCAGATCCCAGAACAAATTCCCATGTGTGACCCATCCAAACAAAAGGAGAAGCCTGTAGAGTGGATGCCCAAACACACAAAACTGGAAAGCTGTGCATATTCAGAAACCCACTTCACTTCTCTTTAAGCAAGTTCTAAAAATACTTTCTAGGTGCAAAGAAATCTGCACTGGATCACCCAAGGGCCAAACAATGCTTCTGGGTAAGACCTTGAGAGGTGTATTTTAGCCAAAACAGACTCAGAACTAATTTGTGCATTTGACACAAGCAGCTCACACTAAATCTCATGTTTTCATAGGCTCTTGTAGACAAATTATTTTCATTTTGTCACTCTCACTGTGAATAGTGGGACTTCACTTGAAGAGTTTTTTGCAGCACTAGGAAGGTTAAATGCCCTGTGTTCTTAGCATCATTGCTGACAACTGAAGGGAAAACACTACATGACTTCCTCCTGTTCCAAAGATACTTGATGCAAAGATGTCTTGTTTATAAAAAGCACTCATCCCATGCTCACTTTGTGCAAAGGATGGCAGAACATACCAAATACTGTCACAAACACCTGCTCTTAGGGGGAAGAAAGTCTGGATGAAGATTCAGAGAAAGGCTCCTTTTCTAAACTTGCTGTAGGACAGATGGGTCACCTGCCTTTGTTTCTCTGTTCACCCACACATTTCACCAAGGCAAAATGTTACCTTTGGGAACCAGGCTATTCTTGCTGCCTGCTTTTTTTGTTGTTGTATTTAACTGCTGTGCCTCATTATGAGGCTCCCATCCAGCTCCTAGGCACGGTATTATGATGGCAAGGAAATCTGACACGTTTATCACCAGGCAAGGCATTAAATGCACAGCTTTTCTATCAGAGCTATTAAGAGGAAAACAAGGCCATCTGTAATTGCCAGACAGGGAGAACACGCTCAGGGAGAACAGCTGCTTTAACAAAGAGCTCTGTGTTGAACAGGAATGATGAAACTTAACTACACCAAAGCCAACAAATGCTGTCCTCGTGCAAAACTTTTACCACCAGCACACCCTTAAAGGGGAGCAGTCCACAAAGAGCAGCAGCTCTGACCCAGAACACAGGAACAGCCACAAAAGCAGCACCTGGAACTGAAAGTATCCTCCAGAACTGGTGGACAGCAACTACAGCTAACTTTTAGAGTTCAGTATCAGTTAACACAAAAGCACATCTATCAGCAATTCTTTCACACCCAACCAGCCTGTTCCACCTTGGCTGACAACTCCCTCCCTCACACACCTGAACAGGAACACCTAAACACCAAGAGCAAAGAATTTCTACGCGCACTTCCTCAATGCCTCTTTTATCACAACCAAGACAACACCTTTGCTTACCTTTTTCAATCTACACAGGACTTTAAACACTATTAACATAAGGCACCAAAACACATCTTGTGCCCAGAGGTGAGGTACAGAGAGCCAAGAGCATACCTTACATGCACATACCAGCATTTGTTATACCTCAGCCTGCAGAAGTTATGACATTGAAAATCTTGGCATGGGAATCTTGACATGGACAGAGAAAACCTAAGCTTTACAAGTAAAACAGTTCATCTTAACTCCACACTTCAAAGTATTAAACATATTAACTCTACACCACACGTAACCCGACATAAAAGTTGAACAAGAACAGGTCAGTGCAAGCAAAATAAACATTCAGAGGATACAGAGAGAAAATATAGTACTGAAGCAATATTCAAATTGCACTGATTCCATAGCAAGTATCAGAGGTTTTAAAAGAGTTCAAGACAAGACCATAATTTTTCTTAATTGTTTTTTTCCAGAATTCCCTAGACTGCTTTGACAGGTCTGATCAGAACTTTTTAAATAGCGTCTTTCTTTGGAAGAGAGCACTCTGAAGACCAAAGCCAGGAATTTTAGAAATGTTTATACAAGCAACTACAGGCCCACCCAGTCCAGTGTCCCTGCTCCTCAGAAGATACAGAGCAGACAAGAATATGTAACATTCACCTTAGATTCACCAAGTTTCTGTGTTCTTGGCTCAGAGCACTCCTCAATTCAGATGTTATTTGTCTACTCTATTTTCAGACTTTGAGCAGGCAAGCAACTAAAGCTCTTCATACTGCCCAAAGAAAATGTGAAATAGTAGTTATGTTCATACTTACTAGTTCGAAACTTCTCCTTTATTGCATCCAAATCCTCCTTGAGAGCCACCTGCATCCAGACTAAGCCAACACATGCGACCACACAAGCAGCAAGAATGACAAATGCACACAAAGGGTAACAGAACCTGCAGCATCGCAGGTAGTCTCCCCTGCAGAAAACAAAGTAACAGCTTATGAGTATACAGCCTAGAAAAGTGTTATTTTAAATGCTGTTCTAGCAAAGTAAGGCATGGCGTTGTAACAGCACACATTTTGGCTGACAAGGGGTAACAAAGAGCGTTTTCAGGAATAAATAAGGCTATAAAGTCAGGTCAGGGCTGCTACTCTCTATTCAGTTTATCCTCAGTAGGTACATCTAGCATATTTAAAAGCAGCTGTCAGGTTTCCTTTACTAAAATATCCTGCTCTGTTGACATAAACTTACGTCAGGCATATCTCCTTGACAGCTTGAAAATCACGCTTCAAGACAATGTATTACCATAATGTTACAGACAAGTACTTCTAGAGCGTTCCAAATTGTGAAAGCCCAGGTTTCCCTGAGACATGCCTACTTTCAGGTATGCACAGAGGCCCATTATTAATGCTGTTACTTAACTGAAAAGCTTATTTACTGGCAAAAGCACAGCACGTCCCCGAGGAAAGCAGCTCCAGGACGGTGCCACGGTAAGCACACACACGGGTAGCTGCACCCAGCATCTCCAGGAGCTGCCCCCAAGTTTAGTCCACAAGGACTCGTGCTACGGTGAGCACAAGACAGAAAAAAAAATAATAAACAGCCAGAGGATGGTCCAGTGGCAGCCGTCCCCGACCGTGGCCGGGAGTTGGAACTAGATTTATCTTTAAGGTCCCTTCCAATTCAAGCCATGCTGCGACTCGATGATACTTCTACCCCCTGACAGGCGACCTGCGGGGTCGGACGCGCTCAGGGCAGCTCCGGGTGTCCCCTGGCAGTCCCCAGCCTCACACAGCCCCTTTCAGCCCCAGCTGCGGACCCGACCGGCCGAAGGCAGCGC
>VZRH01007637.1:1024478-1036317 GCA_013397555.1 Urocynchramus pylzowi
GATGCTGTCCCGGCCGGCGCTGGGATGCGGCTCACAGTGCCGGCAGCGGGCAGGGAGACGGGGAAGGGGAGCGGGAGCTGTCAGCCGGGATGCGGGATGGGAATGGGTGGAGATGAGGGTGAAACCTCGTGAGGCAGGAATAGGTGATGAAGACCTCGGGAGGAGGAATGCCAGGGTACGATCTTTCCCTCTCTCTTTCAGCCTGGTCCCGGCGCGGAGCCAGCCGGTGCCGGCGGCGGGGACTCGGGGCGGGCAGCAGCTCCCAGCCGGTGCGGCGGCGAGCGGAACATTCCCGCGGGATGCTTCCCTTCCCTTCCTTTCCCTTCCCTCCCAACAAGCGCTGCCGTGATTTGGCAGCCGCTCGGACTCTGGACCTGCCTCTCCGCCCCGCATTGGCTGCCGCGGCCGGTGCCGCCGGGGCGCTGGGGAACACCGCAGGCGGCGGCTGGCGGCTCTCAGCGGGACGATGAAGCTCCTGTGGCTGGGCGTGGATGTCTCCAGGGTTCTGCACCTGGCCGCCGTGTTCTGCCTGACCTGCGTGCTGCTGAAAGCCATCCAGCTGTTCCACCGGCGGCGGGAGCTGCTCCGGGCGCTGGCCGACTTCCCCGGGCACCCGACCCACTGGCTCTTCGGCCACGTCCACGAGGTGAGAGGGGGAGAGCCGGGTCTGGTCTGCCGGCAGCGGGGGGAGCAGCTTTCCCGAGGGCCGTGCGGGAATGATGCTGGAGGGACTCGTCCCCGTGGTCCGGGAGAATTGCTGGGTGGGTGAGAGGCGGGCATCCCTTTTCCCAGCCACACCAATGTGCTTTCCCTGTCAGTGATGCTCAGCGAGAGCACGGCTCACGCAGAGCTCGGCAGGCTGCCGCAGACTGCTCGGAGGAAAAGGGTGGTGGCTGGCTACACTGGCAAGTGTAGCACAGTGTGGCATAGGCAAGGTCACGCCGGGCTGTGAGCCGGCATCGGTGCTGGAGGGAGCCGAGCCGCGCTGCTCCGTGCCGGGGCAGGCTCCACTGTCACCTGTCTGCTCCCGGACAGCCAGGGCAGGCTCCACTGTCACCTCTCTGCTCCCGGACAGCCAGGGCAGGCTCCACTGTCACCTCTCTGCTCCCTGACAGCCGGGGCAGGCTCCGCTGCCGCCCTCCCTGCGGGCTGGGCTGGTCGGATGCTGAGCAGATGCTCGCTGCTCCGTTATCCAGAGGCACTTTCTGTCCCCAAAGGCACTTTCTGTCCCCTGCCAGCTCGTGGCCAGGTGAACCTGACAATTGATGGTTCTGAGCCGCTTTTCAGCCACAGAACACATCACGGGCATTGCGTCCAGCACAAGGGCCGGGATCTTCTTACAGCTGCATTAAGGTCATGAGTAACGAAACCCACGTACATGGGTGAGCCTTGTGCTGGTCACTGGTGTCACAGGTGACTACTCCCCGAGGTATGCACTTGCCCACACAGATCACCGTGGCTGCCTTGGCAAACAGATGTTCCAGCTCATCAGCAGCCTCACGGGCTTGCCTGATGTGAAAGGCTTTTCCATACGTGCTAAAGGCTGACTAAAATCACCTTGCCCTCTGCTGGGCTCTGCTGATGTCCTGCCGTGGCCACCTCTGTGGCACATTAAATAACTGGCACCCTGAAAAGTGCCTGGAAAATCAGGAGGAGACCTCAGAGGACTTGTCTCTGTGCTGTGGCAGTGCCAGTTTTGCTGTGCTGGACAGGACAAGCAGTCTTTTGGCAATGTAAGCATGAAGATGGGCCAGTTCAGAGCTTTGTTACACTGCCAGTTAGACTTTAAAACTGCAATTAAATAAAGTATGTTCTGTTTGTTAGTTGTGACTATTTGTCCTGGAAGGAAATTTAACCATTTGTGCCAATCACTTGCTGTCATCATGCCTAGGTTGCTCGTGCCTCAACTTTTACCTCAGACAATGTTTGTATGAGAACTATTCCTTTTTTGAAGATTTAATAATTTGCTGATTAAGGCTGCTGAATTCCCCAAAGCCTAAGAGTTCATCAAGCCAGCAAAGAAACTGGCAATGCTCTGGGCTCAAGAGATTACAAAGTTTGGGCACACTGAATACAAAGTTTGGGCACACTGAATACAAAGTTTGCACACACCTCAAGGAGGACCTGTGAGCTGTATTCAGGGAGAGCACTGACATTTCCTGTTCTGCTCATTTAACTGATTATTTCCCAGTTTTGATCCAGGCCACTTTAGAATCTCAAATGTATTTGTCATGCTCTGGGTGGATCTCCTGGGAATACATCACTTTGTTTTAAAGCATTCTCTGGGTATTAGTCTCTGCTTATCCAAATCACTCAGTGGAAATGACATTAAAATATCAGGAAGAGGTTGTGTAGGGCTGTTCAGTCTCACTGCAGCAGCATGACCTAGTTAAAACCCAGACTGCCAGCCCTGAGCTGACCAAACTGACTCCCCGTGGCTGGGGCTGGTGGGAAGCAGAGGAGAGCAGGGTCACTGCCCTGCTGCCCAGGGAGGGTGTCAGTCCCTCGGCAGCCCTTTGTCCACTTCTGCCCTTTGTGGGGAGGAGCCAGCCCCCTCTGGCTGCACGCAGCACAGCCTCACGCTCAGATTTCAGCTCCTGTGTTTTCTCTTTCATTTGCTATCAGTGTGGAGTCATTAAAAGTGCCCTTAAGCCTCCTCCCGGATGCTTTTAGTGTTGGATCCATTTCAAACTTGCATTCCAGCATGAGATCAGGCAATTACCTTTCTTTCTTAGACCCAAGTGGGGCTTATACTTTTCTTTTCAAGCCCCCAAGGGAAGAAGAAGTGGAAGTAATGGTCTTTCATGCAGAGACGTGTAGCTGGAGCCGTGATGAAGGCGTGAGAGCTTTCTGTTCCCCTGCAGCTCACAGAACTTTACACCCTCTGCCCCAGGAGTGCTTGGTGCAGCAGGTTACTCACCTCGAGGGTAACCTCTCCTCTCAAACAAACCCATTCAACCCTCTGCCAGCACAGGGATGGTTCTTGAGGGTGCCAAGGGTGCTGCTCCAAAACAAGGTTGGGTGCAAAGGCCTCTAGGATTAGGACTTCTGCCAGCGAGACTTGCTCAGCATCTCCCAGTTACTTCCATTATGTTTTTTGTGGTTCCCAACAGGAGAAGCACAGGCAGGTGTATCAAAGGGACTTTCACATGTGCAGGTGTCACTTAGCTAAAGGCACTGTGCCAAGCCTTGCTTCTGCTGGCAGTTGCTGAAGAGGTGGGTGCTGAGGAGAGCTGCCTCCTTTTGCCCCAAAACTTGATCCCTGAAGTCAGAGAAATTGATGGTTCTATTTATCAAGTTCAAAACCCTGAACTTGAGTAAGCCAAGTTGAGCTTTCTGTAGTAAGTAATAACTGGTTGTAGTCCATAATTCTGCTGAATGTGGGAGACACGTGGGATGTGCTGCAGGGATGCCCCAGCTTGTGAGGAAGAGGGGGCTCAGCCTTGGAGCTGAACCTGGACATGGCCCTGGCAGACACCATGACTCACAAGTATCCTCTCCAAGACAAGCCACACGTGGCTGATTATTTGATGTGGGTGATTATTTGAGTATGAGCCATGTCCTGGGTTGAGAAGCACCAGCCAGACTAAAAGCTGAGTTGAGCTAACTCAGCACTAAAGCAACTGAGCAAATATTCACTTGATACAGCCAACAGGGTGACTTTGAGGCTGATTTCTGCACCAGTATGCTGATTTAATTAATCTTCAAGCTTCAAGTCAAAGCAGCAGCAGCTATGTCAGACCTAGCTTACCAAAATCCTTCCCCCTGCATATTGGCCCAGAGTAGTTTCTCTTCAAAGAAAAAATAATCTTACATGGTTTTTGTCTCAGGGATTTTCTTCCTCTGCCTGTGATTGTGGATCTTTCCACTTGTTCTTTGTCTATTTTCTGTACATAACAACACCAGCTGGAAAAGCAATAAAACAATGATTATTTCAGAGTGAACCTGCCACTGCTGCTGATATGAAAGCTGGTGCTCATGCTGCTCCTCGGATTGCAGCTTCCAAGGACAGGAGATAAATCACTCTAGGAGCACCAGCTCTTCGTTGCCTGTAAAATTAAATTCCCAGAAATCAATGAATTCTTAATGTAATGTTATTAACCAGTGTTCCCTTCTCTGTACAATCCATTGGTGACTTTGGACTAATTCTGTTCAATTTTTCCTGACACTGGCCTTCTCCACTGAAATGTCTGGAGGAGGCTGTGGTTTCCCACAGCTGCACAGGGGCAGACCCAGCAGTGATGCTGTTGGCTGCTGCATTTTCTCCCAGCTGCAGGGTGCTAATTGCTCAGCCATGTGCAAGTGAGAATGTAGTTGCATGCCACAAACTGCAGATGCTGCCTGGGGCAAATCTTCTTCTTCTATGGGGTGGCCATGGAAAAAGAGCAGATAACACATATGGGCTGATAGGCACCACCAAGGTGCTTAAGGATGTTCTCTAGCTTAAGGTCAAGTGATAAGGAAGAATTATTTTATAGCAGCTTTAAAAGTAGCAAACATCTCTACTTCCCATGCTTTGCAAACATGGACTAAAACCACCTTGTTTATCCTTACCTGGTTTTGTGCTCAGAAAGACATTGAGCTTTTAAGACAGTTTATTGGGAGATTGTACACATATATTTATTTTCCCTCCAAATCTGTATATTCTTTCTGTTTTTTCTTCTCCTCAACTAGTTTCTCAAGGAGGAAGAGGTGCTGGACAAGGCAGAGATCTGGTCACAGAAGTACCCACATGCTCACCCTATGTGGTTTGGGAGTTTCTCAGCATTCCTGGTTATCACTGATCCTGACTATGCCAAGGTTCTCTTGGGCAGAGGAGGTGAGAGATTATGGCTTCAGCTGGGGAGCAGCAACCCCAGCCTGCAGATTTCCCATGCCAGCCTCAAAATTTACAGCAAGGCAGGGTTTCACAGAGAGGTTTTCTTGCAGAAATCATCTAAAGGCACGGAGGGATATCACTCCTTCATGTGTGCCCTGGGTACTTCAGGCACAGGGCTGCAGGGCTGACCTGACTCCAAATCCATTGCTGGAAAATCAGACTTCCTCAAGGGCTCCTTGAAAATTTAACTACTCAGTGCCTGATCCCAGCAAGGAGAAGACACCTGAGAGCTTTTTTCTAGGTTCAGAGTTCTGGCTCCTACTGCAAAGAAGTATCTTTAGTGCATTGAGAAGAAAAGGGCTGAACAGTGATGTCTGAGAGGGTTAATCATTTATCACACTGCACAGACTTTGGACTACCAATATTATTTTTTTTCCCGTGTGAGCATCTGCTTTTATATGTATTTATTGCTGCTGGCAGAGACAAAGTTGTTTTGTGTTGAAATACTGGGAGTTCTGCAGGGATGCCACTGATTTTGCTTCATACCCAACCAAAAGTGAGAGCCCAGAGGGAGCTTTCAGCTGCAAACCTGGATTCATACTATTGAAACATTTACCATTTTATTTTCTCTTTATTTTTTTTTACAGATCCCAAGGATAACATCAGCTATAAACACCTTGTCCCATGGATTGGTATGTATTCCCAGGGCTTTGCCTGCAAGGAATGATTCTGAAGTTAGTCAAAAGCATGCCATAAACAAACAGCATTGTACCTGTTCCTTGATAGAGTTATACCTAAAAGATTCCTGAAATTACTACATTTACTGAAAAAGGTGCTAAGTAGTTATATTTATTTTCAAGCAAGGAAAGTTCAGACATAACATATGTACAAATACTTACATGTCCATAGATAGCAAAGACTGGTGATGGGGGAATCTTAAATTCATTGGAGGACTGGTGAAAAATATATCTGCTGTTCTGAATTTCTCTTTTCCAGTAGTGCTAGTGTTTCTTCTCAGAGACACCATTGTGCCATTTTGGTGAGCAGGCCTTTGCTCAGCTCTGGGAACCCTGGGGCTGATGGAAGCATTTGGAAATACCCTCTCACAGCAGCTCAGACAGCAGATTTGCTGTCACATGCAGGCTCAGGCTGTGCCTGCAGGCAGCTGAGAGCTTACCTGTGTTTCCCCAGGGAATGGGCTGCTGATCTTACATGGGCCCAAATGGCACCAACACAGAAAACTCCTGACCCCAGGGTTTCATTACGACGTCTTGAAGCCGTACGTGGGCCTGATGGCAGAATCTACAAACGTGATGCTGGTAGGACTCATGGGGCTCCTCTCTCTGCCCTGTTTTCTTTTCCCCATCCTGTCTGGTTAGGAGGTAAATGCTGAAGCAGGGTTTTCTTTATCTGGTAATAAGGACATGCTATGTCCTGGTGGTCAGTCTGTCTGAGTCACCCCAAATCCCTGGCCTTGAGCTGGAAGGGATGAGCATCCCTTGGAAGGGGAATAGAGCAGGTTGAGCCTCCCTGCAATGACAGTCTGGTACTGCCTTGGGATCTGTGGCTGAGATTTCAGGATTGATGTTACTGCCATCCCCAAACCATGCATGATCTCAGTTCCAACAGCAACTTCTTCTAAGGTGTTTGTCTAAATAAAGAATTGAGGTAAATAAATGTTCGTAATAAATCCACCAAAAGTAAAGGTTGGAGCAGAGCTTACTGTGACCTAAGGTTAAAGGGTGTTGTTTGCTGTCAACATACCCATGACTGGACTGCAATCCCTGCCATGCCTCATAAACAGTGGGAATGCATTGTTCTTCAATCCACTGGTGCTGGGCAGGATGGGAACCAGTAGGAATTACAGGAGAAGGGCACCAGGCTTTGTGCATGTGAACTGGAGGGGTCTGGATGCTGGATCTATACCTTCTCCTTCACCTCCCTCACTCCAACCTCCCCAGCAGCTTCAAATAGGTCCTGGCTGGATTCCTCCTACTGACCCGGGGAGCATCCAGGAGCTGGGGCTGGAGAGCCAGGAGAGCTTTTGCAAGGCTCAGAAGTGCCTGAGAGTTTGAAATTCCTTGTGCACAAGGCCAATGGTGTGAGCCCGTGCCACCAGGTGGCAATCGTTGCATGTGCTACACTCGGCCATCTGTCCCCATAAGCCTGGCTCCGTGCTCTGGAGCTCAGATGTCACCGTGCTCCTCCCTCCCTCCCTCCCTTTCTCAGCTTTTAAGTCCACTCGTTCCTCACAGCCTCGAGGGAACAGGGTTGATCATCACTTCATGTCTGCTGGGGAAGAGAGGCAGGATTTATCATTTCTCTAGGGGTGCCCTAAGTGAAGAGTTGAGCAAGAGCTCCTGTGCTGCTTGCTGGCAAAACACACTGGCACAGAGATCGTGTGGCATAAAAAAACCTTGCTCCAAAGTTTGTGTCTTGGGCACCAAGCTCAAATCTGCTCAAGAAGGCACCCAGAGAAGCCCAATGCCAGTATATGCTGCTCCTGTACAGAAAAACACACTACATCCTAAGAAAGACTCAAGTAACTCCCCATCACCCAAAAGTGCACCTGTCCTGGGCTTCTCCAGGCTGCTCTTGCCTCAGGATAGGGTGTAGCAGGGCTCACCACCACCAGGATCCAAGAATAGCAGCTGCCTGAGGCAAATCTATATTAACCATCCCACTCTTGGCTTCTCTTCTCTGGGATTTTGCTGGTAACTAGAGATCCCCTTCTTTTTTTTTCCATTTCTCTGGGATGTATCTCTATCTGTGCATTCATTTAACCAGGGGGTGACTGCAGATCATGCAGAGCTGACCCTTGTCTTCTCATTTCTGTCTCCTTTGTGCCCTAGGATAAGTGGGAAAAGCTGACAGCAGATGGGAAGCCAGTGGAGCTCTTTGAGCACGTCAGCTTGATGACTCTCGATAGCATCATGAAATGTGCCTTCAGTTGTCACAGCAACTGCCAGACCAACAGGTCAGTGCTGGCTGCCCCAAACCCTGGCAGGAAGTTTGCAGCTCAGAAGGGAAATGGGCAAATTGCTTGTCAATGTGCTCCCAGATTTACAAGCTTCCTATTCCCCCCTTTCCAGGAAAAACACCTACATCCAGGCTGTCTACGACCTCTGCCACATGGTGCACCAGCGCCTCCGCATCTTCCCCTACCACAATGATGTCATTTACTGGCTCAGCCCCCATGGCTTTCAGTTCAGGAAGGCCTGCAGGATTGCTCATGACCACACAGGTACTCCCTGCTGGCATCCTCTCCCAAAACTTTGGACAGAGGCAGTCAGGTTTTCTCCTTGCCTGTGCAGTGAATCCTGCCCAGAGGCTCAGAGCTGAGATGCAAGCAGGGCATCAGCTTGCAGCTTGGGATCTGATCTAGGCATGAATCAAAGGGGTCTCTCAGCTCCTGGGTCATTAAACTGGACTAATGGAGGAATTGCTCTCTGGAAATGCTCCTTTAAAATGGCCAGAGACATGTGAGACAAGGAATGAGCACTGTAGGCAAGGAATGATTTTCCATTCCAAGCCAGGTGTGATTTAAATGCATGAGGGGTGTGTAAAGTAGGCTGAGAAGTCCATGGTGAACAAAGAAAAGGATGACAACATCCATGGCATTTATGGCCATGCTGCTGAAAAAGCCAAAGTGCCTGGGATGCAGAAACACAGGTCATGGACTGAGCAGTGCTCATTTCCTTGGGTGAGGTTTGCATTCAAACCACAAAGTTTGAGATGAGTTTTTGAGATGCAAATTTTTGAGTTTTGCATTCAAAGTTTTGCAGCTTGGCATCTCCTGACCCTGCTGAACCTTCAACCCTTTCTCCCCCAGACAAGGTGATCCATGAGCGAAAGGAATCCCTTAAAGATGAACGTGAATTTGAAAAGATCCAGAAGAAGAGACATTTGGACTTCTTGGACATTCTGCTGTGTGCCAAAGTGAGTGGCAAGGAGTGTATGTGTGGCAGGGCACAGAGTGCAAAAGCAAGTCAGTCTTTGCAGGGGTGCCACAAGTCACCAGAGACCCTCGGGACTGCACAAACCATTAAAAAAAATTAGCCCAGTCCCACCCAGTTGAAGAGAGGCCAAGGTGATCCAATTTTCCATTGTTAAAGTGTTGGGAGTGTCTTTTTGGGTATACAGCATACAGAGGAATTCTGCACTCCTGGTGGTTTAATATGGGGGTGTAAAGAAATTTAAAAGTGAAGGGAAAGGAGCTCTGAATTCAGTGTAAACAGACATTGATTTTTTTTTACATGTATCCCACAGGCATCATCACACCCCTTTTGCAATAGCTGAAAGAATATAAATGCCCCTACTGGGATATTTAAATATTTTTTTATATTTGTGTGTGTGTTACTGTAATATATATATAAATTTTATCTGTATGGGCCACTGAGAGTGTCTCTGGACCGTTAGGATGAGAATGGAGCTGCACTGTCTGATGAGGACCTGCGTGCTGAGGTGGACACCTTCATGTTTGAGGGCCATGACACGACAGCCAGTGGCATCTCCTGGCTCTTGTACTGCCTGGCAATCCACCCTGAGCACCAGCAGCGCTGCAGGGAGGAGATCCAGGGCATCCTGGGGGAGCGGGACACAGTCCAGTGGTAAGGGTGCACCAATCCCTCTGCTGGTCACTCTTTTCCTATCACTGCCATTTCTAAGTGAGTGATGCCCCCAAGGCTCAAAAGCTGGGGGTGCTAAAGGTTGCTGCATGCACAGGGACTTCACAGGATGGAGCAGATCCTTCAGCTGAGTCTGCCACCCTGGAAGGGACATTCTGGATGCCATCCCAAGTCCTGGGCCACCAGCACTGCTCTTTGCTCTCTCCTGTTTTCCCATCATGGGACATCACAGATGTGCTTTTCACTTTTCCCTGTCACTTTGCACTTGAGCTTGCTCAGTGGCTGTTCACGTGGCTTGGATGTGTCCAAGTCCTGGGCCACCAGCACTGCTCTTTGCTCTCTCCTGTTTTCCCACCATGGGACATCACAGATGTGCTTTTCACTTTTCCCTGTCACTTTGCACTTGAGCTTGCTCAGTGGCTGTTCAGGTGGTTTGGATGTGTCCAAGTCCTGGGCCACCAGCACTGCTCTTTGCTCTCTCCTCTTTTCCCACCACAGGACATCATGTGTGCTTTTCACTTTTCCCTGTCACTTTGCACTTGAGCTTGCTCAGTGGCTGTTCAGGTGTTTGGATGTGTCCAAGTCCTGGGCCACCAGCACTGCTCTTTGCTCTCTCCTGTTTTCTCACCATGGGACATCACAGATGTGCTTTTCACTTTTCCCTGTCACTTTGCACTTGAGCTTGCTCAGTGGCTGTTCAGGTGTTTGGATGTGGCTGGGCACTGTGTGTCCCTGTGCTCTGCTGCAGACGGGCACTGTGTGTCCCTCTGCTCAGGGGCTGGATGGCTGTGGCTGAAGGGACTCCCAGCCCTGGCAGTGGGGGGAGTGTGGGGCTCAGCCTGCCTGTGCCAACAGGGAGGACCTGGGCAGGATGACTTACAGCACCATGTGCATCAAGGAGAGCCTGCGCCTGTACCCGCCCGTGCCCGGCGTGTCCCGGCAGCTCAGCAAAGCCATCGCCTTCCCTGACGGACGCACTTTGCCAGAGGGTCTGTACATCCCATTCCTGCTGCACACAGCTCTGCCCTCAGGCACCAGCTGCACAGCACAGATCTTCAGGCAGGGCTGTGCAGATGTTGGCTTGTTTCTTTGTCAGTGAGCCCTTTTCTCCTCCTCAATTGTTTTCCAGGCAGCGTCACTGCAATAAGCATTTACCTCATTCACAGAAACCCTGAAGTATGGAAAGATCCTTTGGTGAGTTTTCTGTTGATCTCTAATAATTCTTTCCCTTTATGATGTGCCTCTTCCCATGTACCCTTCACCTGTTAGTGGGAGAGAATAATTCTGTCTCCTCTATGGGGTTCTTCATAAATTAAGGGGTGTCACATTTCTCAAGAAACCAGTCAGTACTGTGTTCTTTAAATAATCGCTTTTTCTTGCTGCATATTCTTCATTTCCAGGTGTTTGACCCTTTGCGTTTTTCCCCGGAGAATGTCTCTGGCAGGCACTCTCATGCCTTTCTGCCTTTTTCTGCTGGGATGAGGTAAAGGGAATTAAACACTGAAGGAGTAGTGGGCAGAGACCACCACCTGCAGTCCTGGCCCTGCAGAATTACATAGTTAAATGAGGATAGAAGTGTTTGTGCAACAGAGGGGTTCTGATGCCAGCAGGCAAAATAGGGAGGCAGCATTGCCAAGCCCCTTCTGGGGACAGGGAACTGGGTCCCAAACTGTGGACCATCCTCTTGGCATCCTGCAGGGAGCCTGCAGCATTCTGAGCTCACCCGCTCTCCTCTCCTTGATGCAGAGACCCCCACCCCACCCTCCTGCCCTTTGATTCCCCCCTTCCCCCTCCTCCCAGTCCTTCCCTTTGCCCTGTGCTGACTCCTTCAAGGACAACACCTTGCAGACCTTTCCTGCTTGGAGACCCACCAGCTCATCCCTGCTGGCCTGTCCTTTGGCTTCCCCATCTCCCCCTTTCTCTGTGCTCACTGACCACACATCGCGCTCCCGGTGTTCCTCTCAACTCCTCCTGCTCAGCCCAAGCCCCTGGGGCCCCCGAGCTGCAGAGGGGGAGGATGTGTGCTGGTGTGGGAGGGCTGGGATGGGCTGTGCAGGTTTGCNATGTTTGCTGTGCCCAGCAGTGGGATGGAGCTCTGTGGGATGAGCTGTGTGGGATGGGCTGTGCAGGTTTGCTGTGCCCAGCTCTGGGATGGAGCTGTGTGGGATGAGCTGTGTGGGATGGGCTGTGTGGGATGGGCTGTGCAGGTTTGCTGAGTGGGATGGTCTGTGTGGGTTTGCTGTGTGGGATGGAGCTGTGTATGTTTGCTGTGCCCAGCAGTGGGATGGAGCTCTGTGGGATGAGCTGTGTGGGATGGGCTGTGCAGGTTTGCTGTGCCCAGAACTGGGGTGGAGCTGTGTGAGATGCAGTTGTGTGAGATGGACGTGGGTGG